>JAADVV010000816.1:0-12024 GCA_023335905.1 Pythium pyrilobum
CATGGCGTATCGCAGCGGCACGATAACGAATAATCGGGCCGAATATCTCGGTGTAATCGCCGGGCTGCGCGAGGCGCTTGCGCGCGGCCTCCAGGTCGAAGTCGTTGGGGACAGCGCCCTGGTGCTCGGCCAGCTTCGAACGTACCGCCCGCCGAAGAACGCGCGCCTTCGCGAGCTATACATGACCGCCAGGTTTCTGGCAGACCGCGTCCGGGTCTGCCTGTGGCATCACCACCTGCGCGAGTTCAACAAAATGGCGGATGCCGCGGCCAATGCGGCAATGGACTCTGGGCGGAGTATCCAAGCCCCCCACTAAAGCACATGGGCATACCACGCTGCTAGAGCGACACATGACCGCGGATCTCAGCGAATGGAGCTCACGTCTCCATCTACGGGACATGTCCTCGTAGTAATTGAAGCCTCGCTTCGGCTATAGGATTCGTTAAACGCAATCTAATAGACCTCACCTTCAAAGCAAAGCGCTGACTGAGCCAAGGGGACACAGCGATTTCGAGTTGTGCTTTGGCGAGACGCGCCTACGCGTTGTACGCGGTCGCGGTCTCCACCTCGGCGATCCGAGCTACTTCGCCGCGAGCTCCTTGCTGAAGAGCAGCTCAATGTCCTCGAGCAGTAGGCCGACAGTCTCCGGGCAGAAGAAGTACACGACGAGGCCCGACAGCGCACGGTCCGAAGACATGAAGAGTACACCGTCGATGTTGAGGTACGGGAACAGCTCCGCCACCTTGATGATGATCGAGCCCATGACCCCGTTGGCCATCGAGGAGAGCGACACAGCCTTGGCGCGCACGTTGAGTGGGAAGATCTCGGCCGGGTAGATCCACGGGATGAGTCCCCACGACATGGCGAAGTTAAACACGTAGAAGCACGACGCCACGATCATGACGTAGCCAGGACTTTCCTTGCAGTCCGTGTTCTTCGTGTCTCCGTCACAGCCGGCCGTGAACGTGATCGCGAATACCAAGCGGCCAATGCACATGCCCACCGCACCGATGATCAGCAGCTTGCGACGACCGAACGTGTCCACACAGCGCATCGCGGGGATCGTGCTCAGAAAGTGGACGATCGACAGAATGAGCAGCGACCGTCACGTCTCGGAAGATCTGCGCACCGTACGTGAGCGCGGTGTTGATGCCAGTCGCCTGCTGCAAAACCTGGAGCGAGATACCGATGAGGACACGGCGGCAGACCCACGGCGCCAGCAGCCCCTTCCACTCGACCGCTTCGGCCTCTTGCTCGAGCTGCTCGCCGATGGCGCTGAGCTCGTGGCTGACGTTCTCGGTCTGGCGAAGCTTCTTGGGCCTCTCCTCGGCAGCCTCGCGGCCCTTGAACTTGTACATCCAACGATGGCTCTTCGGCACGAAGAAGATGCCGAGCATCACGATTGCTGGCGGCACAAACGCCACCGAGACCGAGATGCGCCACGCGTGGTCCCAGTCCTTGGCAATAACGTTGAAGATGCTGGCGATCATGAGGCCCGTCGTGACGGTCATCTGCATGAAAGCGGACAGCATGCCGCGCAGCTCCGTGGGTACCAACTCGGCACCAAAGATCGGGATCGCGAACGACGAGTTGCCAACGCCCGTGCTCTGCAGGAAGCGATCGCACAGATCGAGCGTGTGGTCTAGCGTGGCCGTCGCGACGACCCACGTCGTGCCCGCGCAAAAGAGCGCGCCCGCGAGGAAGATCGTGAAGCGGCGTCCAAACTTCTCCGCCGCGAAGCCGGCGATGAACGTGCCGAGGATGCAGCCCGTGTAGTAGAGCAGACTGAAGTTGGTCTCCAGTTGTCGGGCAGGCTGGCGGTAATCCTCGAACGTGTTGCCCTGGTAGCGGACGCAAAAGTCCTCGATGAACGACTGCACGATGAGCACGCCGGCGGTCACTCCTTGATCGTAGCCGAAGAAGAGACCACCGAGGGAAGCGAACAGGTACACGACGATGGCGTACGTGCGCGAGCCATCGGTGGGCACATCGTCGATGGTCCGGCGTTGGTGATGACACCGCTGGCCATGATGCGTCACGTGGAGGTCGGACGGAGCTGCTTGCTGGCGCGACTCGCACCCTGGGAGACGAAATGGGGAGTGAGTGAATGGAACGGAGTGCGGGCACAGTTGCCGGGCATCCAGCGAGGAACGCGCTTCATGCAGAACAGTGTCCACCACCCCACAGGCCTTAGTAGATGTTCACTCGCCCGAGCGACTCCCGTGATGTGATACTGTGCTGTGCAGTTCCAGTGCAGCAGAAGGAAGCCTCGATTTCCAAGGTCAACCTGGCTCGCCCACGCACGGCGCTGCAGTTGGTCGTGACCTCCAGCAGCTTGACACTATTAGATTGTCCGCGCGGGCCGCCGCCTCCATGACGTGTGGGCGAGCCAGTCGCCGCGCAAAGGCGGATCGACGGAACAAAGGGCGACGTCTGTGACGTGTGTGAGGGACGGACCTCTGGAAACGCATTTCCAACTCACATCAAAGATCCTATCCGATTCACCTAGTGCTTCCATTCACTGTGTAAATGCATTCGACGATTCTGTACCCAGAAGAAGCACCGACTGAGTTATGCAAGAGTGCAGTGCGTTGAGTTCGCAGGATACTGTGCCATTCGGCAATTGGCCATGTCCCCCGTGTATCCGTTTCGGCCGCCGAAGCCGCCGGGCGGGCTGACGCCCAGGGAACTGGAGGCTGCGCGTGCGAGAGAGAAGGCCACGGCGTGCCACTGAGGCCCGTCGCCATTCCAGAGGACGACGCGTTCGCGCTCGCGACGACGTGGCGCGAGCAGCTCCGCTGCGGCGTGAGGCTCGTGGGTGACCCCCTCGCCGACTCGAATGTCATTATCCAAAGCTACGTGTACGTGAAGTTTGAAACGAACGATGCGGAGGATGATATTTTTTGAAATGTTTTTTTTTTATAAAACGAAATTGTTTTGTCGACGCTCGTGTGGTTCTGGCTGTCGTGCTGCTCCGGGTATGGCGGCCGCGAGAACCCGCGGTTCTGGAAGCGCGTCTTCTGTGTGCTGAAGCCTGCGCCTGTGGAGAGACGTCCAGCGAGTCTCGTCACCGATCGGATGCGGTTCTTCGACCGCCCGGGCCGACCGTTCCCCCGTGTGCTGCTCGACACGCTGGAGATAACGCAGACCAAGATCTTATTTGCTCAACGAGATGGATCCATGGACGAGCAGCACGAGACGTTGCCCACGGTGTACGCCAGGCTTCGCCCGTTCATGGCGCATCATCTTACAACGCGTGATATCCCGGTGTGCATTAATGCGCTCAAAGACTATGCCGAGGTGAAGCGACAGCCCAGTGACGTTCGTGGTCGATTGCCATTTCTCATCCCCGCGTTTGTCGCCTCCACGAGTGTGAAGCCGCGGTTGGTTCGCGACTCGCTCGACAATCAGCTTGCCGTGTACTCGGATGAAAACGTGTCTATCTTAGCGATCGACCGAGCCACGTTTGTGCGACTCGACGGAGGCATGTGGGGACGCGACGGCGCGCGGGCGCTGCGGTTCCTCTCCCAAGCCGCGTCGTCGGAAGAGACTCATCGCTGCCAAAGCCCCGTCCAGCGCGTCGAATTACGGGGAAGCGACGTCACCACGCGCGAGATCGCCGCGGTCTGCTCGCTGCTGCCGCACTCTCGGTCGGTCCACACGTTTTGGTTTCACGTCGCCCCAAAGCGGCCGTTGGCAGCGATCGAATGGGCGTGGCTTGGGTACGCGCTCTTCCACCCGGACAGCCATCGCTCGGCATGGCAAGACCTGTACATCAACGTCTCGATCCTGACAGCCGCGGAAGTCGGGATTCTTCAGAGCATGGCGGTCGGCAATAACATGATCAGCGCGAGCGATGGACGCACCACATCGCTCCAGCATGGGTACCAGACCGCGCTCGTGCGTGAGGGGGCGCGAGTGCGAATGACTAATTCCCCCGACGGTCAAGTTGCCTTCATCGTCGAAGGCACCGATACGCAGGTTACACCATGTGCGCAATCGTCTGGGGAGTTGGTGCAAGTCGTCGTGCTGGGAATGGGCTTCGCGTGGGTGGCGTCGTCAGATTTGGTCGAAGTCTGGTCGCGACCAGCAACCCGCTCTCGTCTCCGGTCCCTCCAAATTTACTTCGACTACTTTGGTGGCGGTCACGAACACCTGGCTCCGTTGGTCGAGACCATCGGCTCCAACCTCACCAGGTTGGACGGGGGGGACAGAAGGCTCGTCGCCGACGCGCTTTTCGAGTTGCTACGATTCACGCCAAAGCTCAAGTCGCTCACGGTGCGCCACGACGGGTCGCTGTGGAGCACGCCGGAGTACGCCCACGACCGGCTGCCGCGACTGGAAGAGCTCTGTGTCGACATTGGAGACGAGTTGGCGTGGTGCGTGCACCCGTTCGCGATCGAAACGTCGCTTCGCGACTTGAAGGCGCTTCGAGTCGAGTACGCTACCAATGTGAGTTCGCTGGGGCGTCCTCCGCGGACTCCGATTCTCGAGGCGCACCCGCGGCTCGAGTACTTCGATTGGTATGGCGCGACGAACGTTCGCAGAATGCCCTGGGCGATCGAGAATAACTACCTCGATCGTCGAACCAACGTCCAGTTTGCTCTCGCGGCTCACCCGTGGGGCGCGCTGTTTTGCCCCGTTGCGCCGTTGCGCATGCGGCCAAAGCTGGGCTTCTTGAGCGTTCGTCGCCTCAAGCAGGACGGCTTCAGCAGTATGGGCCGCCTCGACAGCCACCTTGTCGCCCACATCTTCAGCTATGCCAGCAGCGAGACGCCCCGGGACATCTGAATTTGCTAGGTACATTTAGGCGAGAGCCAAAACCACTGCTCCTCTTGGTTGGACAGAGCAGATAGGGTGTATTTAATAAGCTACACAGACTAAAAAGGGTGGTGCCTCAAACGTTGTGTAAGTTACTGTATTCACAGTACATTCGCTTAAGTACGATCCACAGCATTTACAGTCTTGGTGAGACCAAACGCTGCGACCAGTTAATACGGTAGCAGGCAAAGTACGTACCGCTTAGGCGGCTCCTCGCTGGAGTGGACGACGGGCCGTGTCCGAGCCAGGCCACTGTCAACTTTGTCGTGGTCGGTGATCCGCTCACTGTCACGACCGGCGGCGCACACGCCACACGCTGTCGGACCGCAACTAAGGGTGCGGCGACAGAAGAGAGCACATGCATGTCGTGTGTCGGTGCAGGTGCCTCGTGGACACTATAAATACGTCGACCAGCGCGTCGTCGGGCTTGGGCAGGTCGCCAGCCAGCGCACAGTGCAATGCGCTGGGTGGGAGCAGCACACTCCGACAGATTCGGGCCACCTTCGACACCACAATGTGAAAAAGGCGGCCGTGCACTGTAGGTAATTCTGACTCGAGAAAGCAGTTGCCGCATCATGGACGCCGATTCTATCACAGCAAACGACTACTAGTACGTAGTTGCTGAGGAAAGCAAGCGTAGTTATCCATCAGTACGCTGTATTTATGCGACCTCGCAGGCAACTATTATAGAACTCCAGAATAATACCGGTAACGTCAATCGAGCCGCCTTCAAAACCAAAGCAGTTGCCACTGTTTGCGTGAGCAACGAGAAATACGCGAACGGGCATCAACGAAAAGGAGTGGGCCTTATGATTTCTCACCGGTCCATTTTCGACCCGCATACTGTGCGCCTTTCAGCGAAAGCGGAAGGCAATGGGACAGATCCAGCGACCACCACTCTTTTCTGCACAAGCATAAGAGCCATCTCCACGAGTCGTGGACCACGAGGTCAGAAAAGGGGTCGATACGTACTATCGACGGGTTCTATCGCCTCAATAGAACCCGTAATGTAACGTTGAAACGTGTAACAGGATTTGGCTCTAAATTTAATCGACCAATCAATGGCTGACTTTATGTACTTGTAGAGTTACTGGCGCGAAATGTTCCATAAAGTTACAGTATTTGAAAGATGGTCCATAGCTGCGCACGACCGCGAAGCTGTCCGTCCACCCGACGGGTCCTCCCGCAGCCGCACGGCGCCGCGGAGCTGCTCGCGCCACGCGGTTGCGATGGCGAATGGCGCACCGTGTTCAAATACAGACGGGCTGCGCTTACCTACAGTTTTTAAAACCACCTGACTCGTGGCTGATTTGGCTCGCAGCTCAGCCGCTGAATCAGCGCGACGGACGAATTTAACCTCGACGTCTGCTTGGGTTCAACCCCCCCCACTCGTCTCGATCAGCAGTATCAACGTTGCACTCAATACCCACCGCTCGCGCATTTGCGGTTCCGCCAGGTCCGCAGCATTGCGTCGGCCATGGGCAACACCACGAGTGCAGCGACGTCCTCCCTTCACAGGCTGCCGGACGCCACGGCCTTTGCGGTCGCGACGGCGTGGCGCGCCAGGCTCTACGGGCTCGTGCGCCTCGAGACCGACCCGATCCGCGGCCGCTTTGAGATCGTCCGAAGCTACGCGTGGATCGTATTCCACGAGAAGATGGACGCGTCACAGGCCGCCGTGGCGCGCGAGGCGACGATCGCGTGGTTTTGGCTGTCGTGCTGCGCTGACGGCGGCACCGAGAATCCGACGTTCTGGAAGCACGTCTTCTCGGAACTTGTGCGGCCCAACAAGAACGGCCTCAGCTACGCCGCGCCGCCGGACTGCTCGGTCACGGACGCCGTTCGCTTCTTCGAACTGGACGATGGCGAGTGCGTGTTCCCACGCGTGAAGCTCAACTCGTGCGACCCGGCGGTCCGCCAAGCGTTCTTCGGCACGGCAGAGCCACCGCCAAGATGGGCGTTCTCACGGAGCAAACATCTACTGGCCATTCTCAAGCAACTGGAGCCGTTCCTCGTGCCCTCTCGACTGCCACGTCGTGTGGATGTGGCCATCTCGCAGTTGCTCTCTCCCAACCCAGCGAACGACCGGTGGATTCCGAGCAGCGAACCGCGGGGAGCGCCGAACATCGCCGACGACGAGCTGGAATCGTTCGCGCCGTCGTCAAGAGTGTCGTCCGTCCATCCTGTTCCCGAGTTTGAGGTGCGGTCGATCCGTACGCATGTCGTCGGGCTCCCCTCGCTCAACGACCAGACACGCGTCTTCACAGACGAGCGAGTCGACGTGGCAGCGATCGGGTCTGGCGTGTACGAGATGCGGCCGCTGAACGAAGGCTCCACCCAGGCCGAGACGGCACGTCGACTGAGACCGCTGTTCCGTATCTCCCCGAGTCACAACCATTTGGGTCAGGTGCACGCAGTGGACCTACGACGGCGAGACACGCCGTCGCCTCTGCTCGTTGCGTTGCTCTCGCTGCTGCCGCATTCGAGAACCGTCCGCACGCTCCGCATCGTCGACCGGCAACTCGCGGGTTTTCGCAGCGCCATGCAAATGTTCCACCAGCTCGAGCCCGTGGACTGGGCGTGGCTCGGCTACGCGCTGTTCCATCCGGACGCAGAGACCTCGGCGTGGCGCAGCCTCAGCTTCACCCTGAGCGACTTTGACGCTCGAGCCGAGACGAACCTCAAGCTCATGGCGATCGGCAACAACTTCGAGAGCATTCTGAAGGGCTCGCAGACGCCGACGAGCACCATGTACCACAGCGCTCGTCTTCGCGACCACGCCCGCGTGCGCATCTCCGAGTACGTCAACTTCGACCACGCGGACGACTTTAGGTGGGTGTGTCTCTGCGTCGACAGCGTCGAGAATCTCGACGCGACAGTGCGTGTCGTCCTTCCGGGTTTCGGGTTCGCGTGGGTCCGGTCCGCCGATATCGTCGAGATCGTCTCGTGTCCACCGGCCACGTCGCGACTGCTCGCTCTGGGAATCGACTTGCTGTGGAACCACGCGACGACTCGCTGCTTTGTCTCGCTGACCGGCCATAGTCTGACGCATCTCGACTTGGGGAGTCGAAATCGTCTGGAGGCAGCCAAATTGGGCGAGATCCTGCGTATGTGCCCCAAGCTGGAATCGCTCACAGTCGAGCACAACGGGGAACTGTGGTCAGACGCATTTTCCACGGAACCTGGTTTACCTCTGCTAAGGCAACTCCACTTGATTGTCGGCAAATGGCAGCCCGCCATATTACCGGGTCGTCAGGCCCTCCAGTCGTCGCTTCAACACCTCACGGCGCTGCGAATCTCGGCAAACGTGAACCAGGTATCGACCGCTGAGCTATCCAGCCTTCTCTCCTCGCCATCGCGTTTCCGGTACCTCCATATAGATGGCGAGAATTACGCCCCCGCACTCGGAGAGATCCGTCCATACCTACAAGGTCGCGCGGAGACGCAGTCCATTCTCAGCAAGCTGCCTGGCCGATCAGGCACGGCCAACAGTTCGTCGGTGATCGTGGGCCAGCGCGTCGCCTTCGCGAGTGTGGTTCACGCCAAGCGAAGTGCCGACTCCCCAGTGGGTCGTCTCGACGAGGACCTGGTCTCGCAGATCATCGCATTCATGCCCAGCCGGGGGCCAACTGAAGTCTGGATAGGACCGTGGGCGTAACTCAGGAGTAGGTGGGTGGCATTGCCACTTCACGCGATTACAGTAAGCCTTCCGTTCACGCATACTACTACGTAGTACAAGGACGAGATATGCCGCGTAGAACTTTCGCTGCAGTGACCGCCAAGATTGAGATGCACACACCCAAGCATCGAAGCGGGGGTGAGATATTTGGGTGTAATACTGAACCTAGCATGCACCCACTGACTTCCGATTCATGTACCCAAACGACACAAGTCCGGCTCATCTCACGTCCACGTCAGCAGTGATATTTTTTTACGGTACACGCCGGACCCATGCTCGCCTCCGAGAGCGTGGCCTTCCGAGCAGTAGTCTGGTCAGTATCGAATTCCCCCCTGTGCACCACAGCCGATTCTCTTTCGCTTCTAGTCTTCTCAGCGTCTCGATCTGAATGGGGAATCCATCTTCACGCCCGGCATCGAGACCCACGCGTGAGACGCTCAGCGACGGCGTGGCGTGGAGAATTGCCATGACGTGGTCTTCGTACCTCAAGAATGACTCCCCCGTGACCAGTCGAGTAGCCTTGTTGAAGAGCCGATCGAGTGACGAGTCGCACATCGTGGAGCGCTACCAATGGATCGCTTTTGATCTTCGTCTAAACTTCTTCGCTGCGCGACCCACGACGATCGTGTGGTTCTGGCTGTCATGCTGCGCCGGATACAGCGGCCAGGAGAACCCACGCTTCTGGAAGCGAGTGTTCTGTGAGCTGTCGCGCGAGCCCGAGGGCGCTGCGCGTATCGCAGACTTGCCACTGCAGCCGGACACGTCCGTCACGGACGCAGTGCGCTTCTTCGACCAGCCAGGCCACGAGTTCCCGTGCATCGCCTGGCATAAAGGTGATCTCGCGGTGTGCAAGCTCTTCCTCGGACTGGAACAAGTGCAACCAGTCGACCCCGACCAGCAACCGGAACGACGGCTGCATTCCCTCAGCGTTGCCGATCACATGCGACGTGCAGGCTCCTTCGACGATGCCCTCCACGCCATCTATGAGAAGCTTCGCCCGTTCATACTGCCGAGACGCCTGGAGCGGCCCATTCTCGTCGACGTCCACGAAAGTCAATTGCAGGAGCTGCAGGGCTGTGCACCACTGATGACGAGTTCTCGCGTGCGCTACCCTCAGTTCAAGCCAGTTGCCGAGTCCTCGGCTCGCACAAACCAGCGTATGCGTCTTCAGGATCTACCCAGTGGGCCGTCAGTTGATGCAACCGCCCAGCTCGATGCGCGTTCAGTGGCGTTGAGGTCACTGGTCTCAAGTCGCCATCACGAGACAGGGACATTGTACACCTCGCTGGAGTGGGTTCGCGACGAAGCCCAGCTCCGCCTCCTCTCGAGTGTCTGTTCCGCACTGCCGTACGCACCATCGATCCAATCCGTCAGCTTCAAGATCCCAGGCCCCGTTCCTGTCTGGCGCGGCTTCTACCCGACGTGGGAGCCGGCGGTGTTCTCCGCGTTCACGTCACTCGACTGGGCGTGGCTTGGGTACTGGCTCTTCCATCCAGATACCGAGCAGACTTCGCTGCGAAGCCTGGAAATCGATCTCCATGGCGTGACGCCGGACGCCGTTCGAGTGCTTCAGCTCATGGCGGACGGGAACAATATCCTCAACATCGAGGCCGGTCAAGCGAAGAGCCAGCACTACCACTTTGCACGCGTTCGCGAAGGATCGCGAGTCTGCTCGGCTGCTAGCGACGACGCAGGTGTTCTGGGCGTGCTGCACTCTCTCTCGTGGGTCTGCCTTTGCGTCACCGACACCAGTGGATTGGAAGAGTGGGTCCAGGCCGTCGCGCCGGGGCTCGGCTTGGGTTGGATCCGGTCGGCCGATGTACTCGAGACGACGTCGCGGCGGCCGGGGCGGCCGCCGATCCAGAACCTGAAGATCGGTTTGCAGCTACGAGCTGAGTCTTCGGCCGCACTCGCAGCTGTGGCCATGGTGGGGTCAACACTGAAGTCACTAGACATCACGGCATGCGGCGACGTCAACGCGGCTACACTTGGCCCCCTCGCCCATGCGTGTCCGGCGCTGACGTCGCTGAGCGTCACACACGACGGATCGCTCTGGTCCACTTCAAGGTCGCAGGTGGTTCCTCTTCTGGCGGAGCTGTGTCTCACACTCCCCGGCAAGGAATACCGCGCACCGAGTCGATACGCGCTCCATGCATCGCTTCGCAAATTGGCGACGCTACGAGTGATCGCGACCAAGCCAAGCTTCGCGTCCAACCGACGAGCCATCACGAGCCTGCTCGGGACCCACAAGTCTCTGCAGTACTTGCACTGGTCCGATCCAGAGTGGCGGGAGCGAGTGGTGGATCGCCACAACGGCCGATTCCCGTACGTGGACGGATGCTTGTACACGGCGAAGCAGCTCGGACTCGCGGTGAGGGGCAGAGAGGTCGTACACCTGAACTCGCACGCTGCGGACGCACGAGTGGCCTTCCTGAGCGCCATCGTGCGAGGCCGACACAGCTCATCGGCCATTAGCCGCTTGGACAACGACCTGGTCGCACAGATCTTCTCCTTCAGCACGTTGAAGGCGTCTCGAGACCTCTGGGTCGGCGCGTGATAGTCGGCTGTATTGCCCACGTCAATTGAGTGGACGCAGTGCAGACGAACGACGCGAGACCGCTGCCCAGCGGCTTGCGACCCGTGTCGTTGGATCCAGCAGATCAGCTGGGCACAGCGACTGTCGTACGCGAAGCGACTGCAGCGACGAGCGGGTCAACAAGAGGTTCTACAGCGACCCAGATGTGACGCACGAGGCGGTGGATACTTCTCAAGACAGCAAACTGTCCACAATTTGCTCGGCTGTGCAGCGTCACGGCGAATCCACTCGGATGACGGTGTCCCTGTAGGTAGACTTATGCACCAGGCTTCCGTGTACGGCAGGTGCGCACCTGTGCGGTATCGAAATCGACGCAGACGACGCTTACGCTATTGCCTTTTCGGCGAACGCCCAAATCTCGGAAGGCTGTTGGCGTATCCCTCCGCTACCAATTTTAGCAGCACGGTGTTAAAAGTTATCCGGTGGTGCCACTTTCTGTATTTTGTATACCAACTTGTTTAAAGCAGCAGGGCAACCGAATGTGTGGGACGCGATTCGGTCAGGCACTACTGGCCTGCTTGGCGTTCTCGGGCACGAGCGCATTCTTTTCTGGATTGTGCGAAGGCGCCGGCATGGTGGCCACATCGTCGTGGGCGGCGTCAAACTCCTTGCCCTGCGACTCGGGGCCCAGGAAGATCATCACGAACAGGTACGCGAACACGATGGCCATGAGGATGCAGATCACCTTGGCGTAGTCGTAGCGGTGCACGCCCTTGGGCGTCGGCGGCAGCGGGTAGTGCTCGCCCAGCTTGGCCTCGATCGTGGACGCCGACGCCGAGATGAGGTGGCCGAGCTGGTACGCCGAGCCAGCCACGAAGGTGCTGTACTTGGGCGGCGCGAGCTCCATGAGGTGGATCGGGATGACGCCCCACGCGCCCTGCACGCAGAACTGGAAGAAGAAGGCCGGCACGAGAATGTCCTCGCTGCG
>JAADVV010000817.1:0-12021 GCA_023335905.1 Pythium pyrilobum
GAGAGAGAGAGAGAGAGAGAGAGAGAGAGAGAGAGAGACGCTGGGTTCGTATGGACAGTGAGTATACTAGCTCAACCAGTATGCATATGAATATACCAAAATATAGAAAGAGGCGACGAGCTCTTGTGGAGGAGGCAGGCAGACAGAGCAGCGCTGCTCTGTTCAACGAAGGGCAGTGGACCGCCGATCGCGAGGCTCGGGACGTTGGCCCGCCGGTGCCTCGAGCCTCGAGGCGGAGCATGCGCGTCACCATGAGGCAGAGCCGCAAGTGAAGGAAGAGGAAAGGCCGCGGCGAATGAACACGGTAAATGTGATACTGTATCTGAGGAAAAGAACGTAAATACACTTCAGGAAGCTGTTTCGTAAATACTGTTCTTTTCAGCCCCTAATAATACCGGTTTCCGTACCGAAGACAATACGAGAGCCCACTCGGGCCCCCACGAGTGATGGTCACTTCATCATCATCATCAGGTGAATGCGAGCGAAGTGCCGCCCGGAGTCCGAACGCATGCAGACTTGAACAAGCGCCGGCGACGCGCCTCACCATCCACGAGAGGATCCGTCGCATCACCACTTCCTCAGTGTTCTCTGTCCACGCAGCAGTTTTCCGTACGTATTACCATGGAGAAGAAGCAGTTCCCCACGAACGCGCGGTACCCGGACGCGTTTTTGCGCCAGGTGCCCAAGACGGACCTGCACTGCCACTTGGACGGCTGCCTGCGCCCGCAGACGCTGATCGAGCTGGCGCAGGAACAGGGCGTGACGCTGCCGACGTACGACCGCGCCGAGCTCTCGTCGTGCGTGTTCAAGGAGACGTACAGCAGCCTCGAGGAGTACCTCGTGTGCTTTGCCTACGCGACGGCCGTGCTCCACAAGGCGTCGGCACTCGAGCGCGTGGCCTACGAGCTCGGATGCGACCAGTACGCGATCGGCGTGCGCTACTTTGAGACACGCTTCGCGCCGCAGCTCAGCGCCGTGCCCGGCGAGCTCTCGCTCGAGGAGGTGCTGCTCAGCGTGAACCGCGGGCTTCAGCGCGCGACCGACGAGTTCAACGCGCAGGACGAGGACGTGCTCAGCGGGCTCGCGCCCAAGTACGCGTATGGCATCATCGTGTGCGCGATGCGCTTCTTCACGGCCGACTTCTCGCCGTACTACAAGCAGTTTTGCGAGGTCCACAAGTTTGAGGACACGCACCGGCTCTACGGGCTCGCGTCCATGGCGCTCATCACGCAGGCGTACGAGGTCAAGAAGCGCCACGGCGTGCCCATCGTCGCGCTCGACATTGCCGGCGCCGAGCGTGGGTACCCGGCGCACGACCATAAGGAGGCGTTTGCGTTTGCGCACAAGAAGTTTCTCCACAAGACGGTCCACGCCGGCGAAGGCTACGGCCCGGAGAGCATTTTCCAGGCCATCACGGATCTCCACGCCGAGCGCATCGGCCACGGCTTCCACCTCTTCCACCACCACGCGATCGAGAAGGAAGGCATGACGGAGGACCAGAAGAAGGAGTACTGCCACGATCTCGTGCAGTACATGGGCAACGTGCGCACGTGCATCGAGGTCTGTCTCTCGAGCAACCTCCAGACCGTGCCCGACATGGAGCAGGACGTGTCGACGCACCCGATCCGCCAGATGATCAACAACAAGCTCGCCGTGAGTCTCTGCACGGACAACTGCACGGTCTCGCACACCAACATGTTCAAGGAGGTGCGCCTCGCGTGCGACGCGTTCCACCTGTCGCCGCGCGAGCTGCGCCGCATCCTCATCACGGGCTTTAAGCGCTCGTTCATGGCCGGCGACTACGCCGAGAAGCGCCGCTACAACCACCACGTGATCGACTACTTTGACCACCTCGTCAAGAAGTACGACATCCAGGGCATGGACGCCAACGTCGACCACCTCCTCCCTGAGCCGACCCAGTGAGTAGATGCAATACAGCCACGTAGAGCACTCGCCATTCATTTCCATACAGCACGTCTCTTGGTGACTTTGAGAGCGTACTAGTACTACGTAGTAATCGGCTTGCATCGTCACCGCTGCTCGTGCTCGCACCGATCCACGTCCACTATCTCGGCGTACGGCGGATGGATGGGGCGGCCATCGTGCGGCTCTGTTGGCCGGGGCTTGGGCTTGAGTCGTCTGTAGCAGCAGCAGCACGCGACGCAGCAGCACACGACGAGCAGGACGGGTCCGCCTATGATGAGCAGCAACAGCAGGAACGACTGGGCCTCGGTCATGCCTTCAAACGCGTCTGGACATGCGTGGCGGACGCCATCGGGGCGTGTCGGTGCGGTCGAGTCGGCGAACGAATTGATTGTGAGCTCAACCTCTGCCCTTTGGGAGAGAGAGAGAGAGAGAGAGAGCAGAGACCAAGAACCAAGTGGGTGAAGAAGGTGGCACTAAATATTGAGTCCACGCGGGTCGAGGAATGCACTGGATCCATCGACGTGAATGCTGCCCATCCACATTCCCTTCGTTGGGGACCCACCGACTACAATGTGCGAGTGAATCGAGCCCGTTGCAGTACATGCACTATACTCAATTGCCGTTGGCGCAGTAGACCTTGAGCCATGTCCAGATCCAATGCAATCTTTTCGCGGGACCTCCTCTATAGTCGTGGCTGTCGCTGGTCCTGTACGGGCAGACGGCGCCGTCTTCGTGAGGCAGGACAGTCGGAACGCGACCCTGCTGATCGGTCAGTCTGTCGGCGCATGGGTAGAGGCTTGTCCTTGCTTGCGTTGAGCGCAGCAGCAGACGCAGAGTCACAACTGCAGACCGAACGCGTGGGCGACGCCGTAGACGACGCTGTCGATTCAAGCTAGCAAGTAGCTGCTCGACCTCTTCGCGAGGTATCGGGCACAGACTGACGCCGTCGGTGAGAGAGCTCGCGGGATGCCTGGAGTCGGCTCGGCGAGGGAGGCGGCGCGTGTGCCGTGGGTCTGGTCATCGGCAGTGTCTGCCAGGAACTGGATTCACTGCCTTGTTGTCGTACAGAAGCAGAACGACGAATAATGCGACGCACTGTGCCAGTCCATTGTAACGTTATCCCTAGCGACGCACGACGAGGTTGCGGCGTATCGAGTCTCAGCGTCGCCACTGTGGTGTCCAAAAGCACAGACAAAATCGCTCCCGCTGAATCGTTATCGTCGCGGCTGCTGCGGTTCCAGCGCAGACACCACCACGTAGACGGCGCCGCCGCCGTCGTACGGCAGGAAAATCGGCATGCGGGTCTCGCGGGTCGGCCGCCCGCCGAGCGGGCAGTGGCGTGTCTGTGCTGCGCTTGGGCCAGCAACACACACATAGCCACAGCAGCAAAATGAACGCGATGGGGGCGCCGAACGCGAGGTAGAGGAAGCCGAACGACGGGGCGTTCGACGCGCTGCCGGATGACGCAAGTGGTGACGTCGGCAGGAGTCGGGCCACCACCGTCGTTATCAGGTCGCGGCGTCAACACTCGACGGGTCGAAGGCAGTCGATGAGTGAGCGGGCGGGGCGAGTTTCGTGCTGCTCGCCGTGCTGAGGGGACAAAGTCGAACTGGGCGAGTACGGTGAGTAGGTCCAGAGGGTGGTTTGGTTCCGTGATGGGGCAGTACGTCACACATGTCGGAACTGCAGTAGGGCTGTGTGAGTGCATCGCTAACTCTTACGCTGCGGAGGTCTCCGTTGCCTGGGGGTCAGAGTGGCCGCAGTGCCTCGGCCAACCGAGCACATCGTGGTCGTCATGGCCCGCGTGAGTCCACTGGATTGGGTCTTCGCGCAAAAGCGAGGCTGCCATGGAAGAGCACGAGCGGGTTGCACCCACTGGCGGTCGCGTCCGCGTACCAGGCGTCCCACCACGCGTTGGTCCGCTCCACAGGCGTACGGCGTCGCCGGCGACTTGGTGAGTGGGTTGCCGGACACGAAGAACTCGCCGAGCTCTTGGCTCGCGAGCATCTCGTCCGTCGAAGGACGCGAGGCTGCTACCGATCAGCGAGAGTCGACGACGCGGGGAGAGCGGAGAGGTTGGCGTGTTTCAAACGCAGTAGCCGCAGCCCGAGCCCGTTCGACCAGAACTCGACGCAGTGCGTCGTGATGTTTCTGCGCGTGACGTCAAGGTCGGACAGCGCCAACGGGACGTCGGCGTGGAGAGAACAGTCCCTCGTTTTTGACTCGTCGACGGGCCAAGTGGGGTTGCCTCTTTTATGGGCAATCAGACGCGCAAACTATGGCCGAGTTGACGCACATCACGCCGCCGACCGAAGCTGCCAGATCAGTTCCCACGGAGTCGTGCCCGTCGCCGTGTCCGTGTCCATGCCACACGCACGCCCAAGTGCCTCGCCCGCGTCGCTGCAAATCGGACTCCCAAAGAGGCGCATGTCCCGCTCCAAGGCGCTGTATCGGGCGTCCCACTCGTTCTCCCACCACGCGTTCGTGGACTCGAGCCGGGTGTGCTCCGCGTAGAACACCAAGAGCGTGGATGGATCGCCCAAGGACGCTGGAAGCTGCTGCAGCGGGTTGCCCGACACGAAGAGCTCGGTCAGTGACTGGCGCTCCAGCAGGTCGTCGTCGATTGACGCCAGCGCGTTCCCGATGAGCGACACGCGGCGCATCGGCACGCGCGCCAAGCTCGGGGGCTGCGCCGACAGGTTCGCAAACTCAAAGTGCACGCGCAGCCAGAGCCTGTTTGCCCAGAAGTCGCCCAGCGAGTGCGGAATGACTGTGACATTCGTGTACGACACATCGAGATCGGTCAGCGCGAGCGGCAGGCGGTCGTGGAGCAGCCCCTCGGGGAAGCCGCCGAGCGTCACGTGGCCGAGGAAGACGTGGCTCAGCGAGCGGTGAAACGTCTCGTGGATCGCAGCAGTCAGCGGCCACCGTTCGAGCGTCACATTCGTGAGCTCGATCGACTTGAGCTCGGAAAAGCTCTGGATCACGTCGGGCATGACGAACCGCGGACAGTGGAGAATCGCCAGCAGCACGACCGTCGACGGTTCGATCTGCGCCAAGATCGACGCGACTTCCGCTATGGCGCCGTCGATGCCGAGGTGTTGGCAGTGGATCCACACGGCCGCACACCCGGGCGTGGTCGAGAACCACACGTTGGTCGCGAGGATGCAGCTTGGCACGTCCACCTGCGAGACGTGGGAAGCGTGGAGATGCGCGGCGAGCACGCCTCCGCCCCAGACAAGCACGAGGGCCTCCACGACATGGAGCACGCGGCTTCTGTGCTGCCGTCGTCGTGGATGCATGTGCTGAAGGGCGATATCAGTCGGCCATGGCGGTGCCACTGCTGCCAGCGAATCCATCGCTCGCGCGTCGGTGGCCTCGCCCGACGGAGAGCGGATCTCGAGCCCCGACTCGATCGTGAGGATGCATCCGAGCACACTGAGCTGCAGCACGACGTTCGAGACGTAGTCCAAGTACGACCACACAAAGAGCTGGCGCGCCTGCGCGGTCTCTCGCACCATCCACGCGTTGTCGTACACGAGATGGTCGGTGAAGACGCGCGTGTGCCAGTCAAACTGTGCGAGGTTGTCGTACATGACGACCAGGGGGATGCCCACCGAGCCGCACAGATCGAGCGCCGTGTCGGCCACGAGGCAGGCGAAGTGCCGCAGCGCGTCGCGCCCGCGCAGCGCGCGGTCGATCAGCGGCGTCGAGACGCAGCTCAGCACGATCGTCGCGACGGCCCAGCGGTTGATCCACTGGTTCGTCATGAGCGCGCTCAGGTAATACGCCTGGTACGTCTGCGAGAGCAGCTCGACCACCTCGCGCACGTGGAAGGCCGCGTCAAAGTACTGGCCGTGGAGACCGAAGAGCCCGTGGAGCCCGTAGAAATGGCCCCACGCACGACGCACGAGCCGCCATGGCAGGAGAAGGGTCCTCGAGTCCACCACCCAGCGTCCGCGGGCCGCCCACCACGCCAACATGCATGGAGCAACGAGGCGGGCCGTTCGCACTGGAGACGCCGGTCGTGCCAAGCGCGCTCCTCTATTCTTGTCCGCAGGCGTTCGCTTGGCATGCGGCAACAGGTCGTCAGAGACAGAGAGAAAGAGGAACAGCCAAAGGCTCGCGAGGGTGGTGGCGTTCAGTGCTGGGGGGTTTTCATTTCCTCAAAAGAACTAGCTGCCTTTATAATACACTGGTTAGCAAAATGGTCTTCGGGTTCCTCCCTGGATCCGATCCAACTTGGACAAACGGGGACCGCAGGCAGGCGCGGCACTTCGATAACTTACTGGTACACCGAAAGGAAGCTCTTTCTTCCGACTGAGTAGTGTGAGCGATACGAAAATGGGGGGGGGCGGGGGGCGAGAGGCACGCACACACGGAGAGGTCGAGAGGGAGTGGGGAAAACCCCACGCGAGGCCGACGCCACGATGCGTTGTGCGGGAATAAGCAGGAGACATGCAGGAGAAAGCAGAAGCGCGAGTACGCGGACGAGCGAGTACACTCTTCCACGCTTCGTCAACACGGCATGATCGCCGATTTACCACGCGCTGTTGTCGTACGAGCCGCCGCCACCGCCCTCGCGACGGAAGTCGCGGGCGCCGAAGCGCGAGCCACCGCCACCGCGACCGCCGCGGCCACCACGGCCGCCGCCACCTCCGCCACGGAAGCCCGAGTTGGCCATCTCGTCGAGCCAGCGTGGGCACTCCTGGCCGTTCTCGACCAGCAGACCGTAGAGCTCGCTCGCGAGGTTGCGGTTCTTGTCGTTGACCATCGAAAGCGCGTGGCCGAGGTTGCCCACACGGCCCGTACGGCCGATACGGTGGACGTAGTCGTCAATGTTGCTTGGCATATCAAAGTTGATGACCTGGGTCACGCCGTTGATGTCGAGACCACGCGCGGCAACGTCCGTCGCGACGAGCACGGGCGTGCGGCCCGTACGGAAGCTCTGGAGCGCTGCCTCACGCTCGCGCTGCGAGCGGTCGCCGTGGATCGACGTGGCCGGGAAGCCTTCGCGGCAGAGCAAGTCCTCGAGGAAATCGGCACCACGCTTGGTCTCCACGAAGATGAGGATGAGTCCGTCCTGGACCTGGTTCAGGAAGCGGACCAGGTAGTCCTCCTTGTCGTACTGCTCAACGTACTCGACCTGCTGCTTGACGTCCTTCGAGGCCGAGCCAACACGGCCGACCGTCAGGAAGATGTAGTCCTGCAGGAAGTCCGAGGCGAGACGCTGGATCTCGCGCGGGAACGTCGCGCTGAACATGAACGTCTGGCGCTCACGCGGCATGTCCTCCTGCTCGACGATACGACGGATCTGCGGCTCGAAACCCATGTCGAGCATGCGGTCGGCCTCGTCGAGGATCAGGAAGCGGATCACCGAGAGCGAGATGCGGCCACGCTCAATGAGATCGACGAGACGGCCGGGCGTGGCGACCAGAAGATCGCAGCCCTTCTCGAGCTCGCGCAGCTGGCGGCCGACCTCGGCGCCGCCGTAAATGCACACCGGCGCGATGCCCGAGCAGTAGCAGAACTTGCGGGCCTCGTCGTAAATCTGCGACGCGAGCTCACGCGTGGGCGCGAGCACGAGCGCCGTCGGGAAGATCTTGCGCGAGCGGCCGCCCGTCGGCGGGCCCTCCACGGGCGCCGAGCGCAGCATGGCCGCGAGCGTCGGGAACAAAAAGCCGCCTGTCTTACCCGAGCCGGTCTGCGCACAGGCCATCATGTCACGGCCGGCGAGACCGATCGGGATCGAGTACTTCTGCACGGGCGTCGGCTTGTCGTACTTGCAGAGCTCAAGGTTGCGCACGACCTCGGGACCCAAAAAGTCGACCGTGAACTCGAGCACCGGCTCGGGCACGTTCTCACCACTGGTCTCGACCGGGATGTCGTCGTACTTGTCAAAGTTGATGCCCGACGACTTGGCGTCGCCAAACAGTTCGTGCTCGAGGCGCTCGTTCGGGCGCGTGTCGCCGTGGTAACCGAGCTCGTTACGGCGCGCGCCGTACCCGCCGCCACCACGGTCACCGCCGCGGCCGCCGCCGTACCCGCCGCCACCACGGTCACCGCCGAACCCGCCGCCACCACGGTCGCCACCGTAACCGCCACGCTCACCGCGGTCACCGCCATAGCCACCGCGGCGGTCGCCACCCGACTCGAAGCCCGACCAACGCGAGTTGGTCGCCGGGCGTTCGCCGCGGTCGCGCGAGTCGCCACGACTCTCGCGGTCGCCGCCGCGGCCTCCGCCACGGCGGTCGTCAAAGCCTCCACGGCCGCTGTCCGAGCCGCCGTCGTTCGACTGGCGGTTTCTCAAATGCGGCGGCACATAAGCTGGTTTTTCTATGGGGGGAAACACACCGAGTGACGTCAGTCCATGCAGGTTGAAGGAGGAGCCAGTTGCGGATCGCGATTGCGCGCGCATCGAGACCGCGACGCCGACGAGCGGGGTACCGATCGATACAGCATCAAACGGCGCACCCGCTGCGTGTGGTCGCGGGGCGGACGCGCGCATCCCGAAGCCGCTACAGAGGAGAGAAAGGGGACATGCTTGGACACCCACCTCCGTTCATACTGGGGATTTCTCTTGTCAAATTTGTGCGTTGCGTCTGGGCGCTCCACCAAATAATGAACGTATCCCGCCCTATGCGGCCGCGTCGCCCAAAAACTGGTTCCCGTAATTTACCACCGGAACAGCGAACAACCCACCCCAATTGGTAAACTATCGTCACCTGGTGTACCTTCCTGAGACACAACAGGCCTTTTTGTATGCGGGAGAGAGTGTGGGTCGGAACAGCTTGGCCCCGCGAACGTAATTTACCGCCAACGCGTTCTTTGTGGACAGAGCCAGGTCCGGAACCACCACTGCTTTCCTTCATCACCACCCAATCCAGCGGTTCACGATCTTTTCTTTGATTCGCTGAAAATAGGATCTATTTTATTATTTCAACCAATCAAACGTGTCAGATGCGAAACGACGCGGCCATGGTCGTGTGAGGAATGCAGCCATTTCGGCTATGATCACAGAAGATGGGCGATTCACTTCATCCCCGTTTGGCAGAAGGATCACCGTGGCAACATGCTCTACAAAACACGCATCACTCCGCGTAGATCATGCAGCACGTTAGTGCACTCTATTCGCTGCTGATAGAGGTATCGGCGGGCTTCGTACGAGGGGTAGAAGCAAAGATACCTGCTTCGGTAGCCTGCTCCCACCACGCGGCTATTTTTTGCCTTCCGTTTCAGACCTGGAGATGAAGTGGGTACGCATCCCGTCGCCCTCGCATCCCGCAAGGGTTATCGGGTCTTCGCGGCACTGGCGGTCGTCATGGCGAGCCAGCTCGCGCGCGATGGCACGTCGCCTCGACTCCCCGTAGGCAGCCGCAGTCGCGAGCGAGAGATCACGCTCGAGACGCTCGTCAAGGCGTCCAAGTTGACGGTGGGCAAGAACGAGCACCTGGACCAATACCTCAAGCGCGTGACGCACCTCACGCTCAATGGCAGCGAGAAGAAGGTCGTGCGCAGGATCCAGTTGCTTGAGAAATGCCCCCACCTGAAAGTGCTCTACATGTACGACAACGAGATCGAGACCATCGAGAACCTCGACGGCGTCGCGCAGCTCACGCATCTGCATCTCCAGAACAATGCGATTCGCCACATGGAGAACATGGACGCGCTGCACCACTTGGAGAAGCTGTACATTGAAGGCAACCGCATCCCGCGGCTGGAAGGGCTCGGCCACTGCTTCTACTTGCAGGAACTGCACATGAGCAACCAGAACTTGGAGAACGGCCACTCGTTCACGTTCGAAGAGGCCACGATCCGAGCGTTGTCGGTGCGTAGCATAGCTGAGCGAGCGATGGCATTTCACGCATACTCCGATCCGTTTCTGACGACTTGTGTCGTGGTAGCGGTCGCTGCGAGTGCTCAACTTGTCGAATTGCCGGGTGAGCTCGGCCCGACCGTTGACGGGACTGCTCAGCCTGCAGCAGCTCGATCTCTCCAAGAACGATATCGCCGAACTGGAGGAGGTCTTTGGTCTGCTGACGAGTCTTTCGGGGCTCGTGGAGCTCGACCTGCGCCAGAATCCGGTCACCCATATCCCCAAATACCGTGAAAAGGCCATGACATTCTCGTCCTCGCGACTCGGTTAGTACGGCGTGAAAGATCTTGCGAGACTGTAGACCTCTGACAGCCATGCGCTCGCTCTCAGCTTTGCTGGACAAGAAAGACATCGACGCCAACCAGCGACGCATGATGCAGTCTCATCTCGCCCACAAGTACCAGTACGTGAAGCGAAAATGCGTGCAGAACCCTGAGCGATCAATGCCTGACTGTTCGTTGTCTGCATCGACAGAAAACGCCAGGAGGCCGAAAGCTCGGCAAACCAGAGCCGATCCAAGAGCGGCAACAGCGGCCTGTCTACATCCGAGACGATCCGCACAATGAAGCACGGCTCGACCGTCCACCAACTGCGCAACATGCACGTCGGCAGCGGCAAGATGATGGTGCCGCCTCAGTGGGAGAAAGAAGGACTCGGCGTCGCCGGCGCAGCGTGTCCTTCCGCGATCACTCTCGCGCGGCCGTCCAGCGGTAGCAACAGCAACAACAGCAAATACTAATAAGCACATGAAACGCAATACGAAGAGAAAAATTGTCTGCAGTGTATTTGTCGATGGTCCGCTATGGCGTTTACTTGTTCTGCTTCAAGTAGTTCAGACCAAACGTGGCCGCGACGCCGATCGCCGCTCCGGCCGCGAGTAGCAGCGCAGTCTGCTGCTGCTTCTCGGTCGGCTCCCACGGGCAGCCACTCGACTTCTTCGTGAACTGTACGACCGCCTGCGGAGTCTCGATGAACTCGGCGATCAGCACGGCGTTGAGAGCGGCACCACGCAGCAACTGGTCACCCGACACAAAAAGCTCAAAGCCCTTGTCGCCAAACACCAAGCTCTTGCGCAGACGGCCGGCCTCGATGTTGAACTTCTTGGTCGCGTTCATCGGCATCGGGTACTTGTACGCCGACGGATCGTCCACGAGGTCGACACCGTCGGCCTTGGCGAGCAGGGCACGTGCCTTGGCAAGGTCCACCTTCTTCTCGGTCTCCACCGACAGCGCCTCCGAGTGGGCACGCATGATCGGGATACGCACGGCCGTGCAGCTCACGAGCAGCTCCGGCTCTTCGAAGATCTTACGCGTCTCCCACGTCACCTTCATTTCCTCCTTCGTGAACCCGTTCTGCTGGAACTTGTCGATGTGAGGGATGAGGTTGAACGGCAGCGGGTGCGCGAACACCGTGTTCTCCACGGACTTGTCGGCGAGCGCGGCGGCCGTGCCGACGCGCAGCTCCTCCATACCTTCGGCACCGGCACCGCTGGCGGCCTGGTACGTCGACACGATGAGCTTCTTCATCTTGAACTCGCAGTGCAGCGGCCAGAGCGCCATCGCCGCCACTGCGGTCGTGCAGTTCGGGTTCGCGATCAGGCGCGGCACGGGCTTGTCGGCACTCTGGGCGCGCAGCACGTGGCCGTTGATCTCCGGGATCACGAGCGGGATCTCCGCATGGTACCGGAACGCCGACGAGTTATCGATCACGATCGGCCCGTTGGGCGCGGCCGCGAGCTCCTGTGCGTACTGCAGCGAGAAGTCGCCCGAGACAGCGAGGAACACGTAGTCGAGCTTGGCGGCCTTCTCCACGGAGAAGAGGTCGATCACGACCTCGCCGAACGGCGTGGACACGACCTTGCCGGCGGACCGCGCCGACGCGAAGAGCACGAGCCGCTTCACGGGGAAATTGCGCTGCGCCAGCACGGCCACGATCTCCTCGCCCACGGCGCCCGTCGCGCCGCAGATACCCACGGTCTTGCCCGTCGCCGTCGCCATATTCGTCAGAGGTCGTGCGCTTGGTCCGCTGGAGGCCAATGGTGGAAATGCGCGATTGCGCGTAGTATAGCTGCTCGCTTCAACGCTGCCGCCGCCCACTATTCGGGGGGGTTTCTATACGCGAGTACCACCCCCTTCAGTTGCACAAACACAAAAACTCTTGTGGTTGGGAACTAAGGTCGGTGGTGTATAGTGTCCGTACTTTATCGAAGGAATATAGTA
>JAADVV010000818.1:0-12020 GCA_023335905.1 Pythium pyrilobum
ACACCTCCACGCCGTCCCAAGACCACACGGACGGTGTCCGTTGAACTGGCTTTCGCTGCCAGTTCAAACAGCGTCTGGTGGTGGTGCGGCTGCTCCTTCAACAGAAGCTGCAGTAGCGGGGCTGCCCACGCGACAACGTGAACGACGCTAGTTCGTACTTGTGGTACACACGGAGCACGTCGACATGGCCTCGGCGCGCCGCATCGTCCATTGCGGGGTGAGACATCGACTGGCCACTCTCGGGGCAGTGGATGTGGAGCCACTCGGCCACACGTGGCCACCCGCACCGCACTGCCATGGCAAGCGTGTCTGGACGACACTTGGCGCCCTGCGGACGGGCGAAATATATCGCCAGCGGGAACTCGGACGGTGCGATCGGGTGGGCAGCGTGGACTGCCTGGAGCGTATACAGATCGCCACGGGTGATTGCAAACCGATACAGATTGGGGGTTGTAGAGGAGACGGAGCATTTCATGATCGTATCGTACAGTGGAAGGAGGTGCGTGGATGGAAGGGCGAATGAGAGAGTGGGGAGACCGACACCACCGATCGTCTGGGAGGAAGAGAACAGTTTTGCTGGTCAGTCGAAAGATCTGACTGATCTAGCAACAAACCTCGTGACTGAGCGAAGCGGGGGGGGTATTGCCAACCCTGTGGCCAGAACTGTGTGGTCTTGTCAGCATGTGGTCAGGACAAAACGACCAGTGACGGGAAGGACAGTGGATGAAGGTCACCTCGTAGTATGCCGTACTGCGTTGAAGTTTTAAAGTAGAAAGGGCACCAAATTGCAGCTTTAGCAATGACGCATCCGAACTCTCGACTCCCACGTGTCATCGACGAAGCCCCACTCCTCGAGTGGGTTCGTGGCTGCCTCACACGATTCTGCAGTGGCACACGCGCGCTTGCCTCGCTGATTCGGATCCCGCGCGTATTGAATTTGCACTCTCTCTTCAACCTCCAGCAGCTCTGTCTACTAGTATGTGCAAGTGGATGCCCGGGCGGCAAGGAATGCCGCCAAAGCTAGTTCGTGTTGGCGCGCGACTCGAGCCGCGACGCTGGGCCGCCCGCCGCTGGTGGTCGTACGCTTTGTGTGGATCTGGGCGTGAGCGCGCCGCTTGGTTCTCGATGCCACACGTTCAACGCGTCTCGTGTGGCTCGTTCGCGACTACGTCGTCTCGTCCAAATGTGTTGACTCCCCAAACACGGCACCTAACACACGCCTTCCGTCGTCGAGCTGCTTCTTCACACTTGCATCGCGAGCCTCCAGATACGCGAGCAGCTTCACGACGCCAAGAACGCTCTCCACACCTCCGCTCTGGCGCAGCGCCGCCACGTCAATCTCTTGCTCACGAGGCTTCCTCTCGTAGAGGTTCTGCACAGCGTCGAAGTGGCCGCCACGCGCAGCGGTGGCCATCGCGGGTATGAAGTGAAGTTTCGACGTATCGACGCCTCCGCGAGGCCCCAAGACCACGCAGATAGCATCCAGCGAACCCGCCTTCGCAGCCAGTTCAAACAACGCTTGATGACGGTGCGGCTGAGCCGTCAGCCACGTCTGAAGCAACCAAGGCGCCCATGTGTCGACGTCGCGGTGGCGAAGCTTGCGCTTGGTCTTCCTCATCGGCACAGCCCTGGCGGGAAAGTCCACCTCGCGGCAAAGCTGAACGAGGAGCGCACGCTCCAGGGCAGCGTCGAGGCGACTGTCTCGCTGCTCGAGCAGGAAGCGCACTGCCTCCCGGTTCATGGCCTTGGCGGCGTGCCGGACACCGGTCTCAAAGACCGTCCTGATGCCAATCTCCAACTGTCTGCTATGGCCTCGCTCTGGCCGTGCGCACACGCGACGGCAAAGGCCGCGTCGATCGCAAACGGAGGGAGAAACCGCTGCTCGTGGAGGTAGTTGATGACGGGAATGTTGCTCGTGCGAGCCGCGTGGGCGCAGCATTGGAGCGCCTCGAAGCTCCCGGGCACCGCACCGCGAATCTGAACCACCAGTGAATCAGCGCGCGCCGCGTCTTGGTCTCCGAGTTGTGTTAGCTCGAGTAACCCGCCCTGTGCGGATACGATGCACGGAACGTCTCTACTGTAACAATTGTCCTCGTGGCAAATCAGGGCGTTCACGAAAAGAACGCGCGCCGACTGAGGAAGCGATGCCGCGAATGCGTGCTCATAATAGAACCCTTCGTTGCTTGCGTCGTCAGCAGCCAATTCCACGCGTCGCCTATGGATCTCGCGGAGTGCGGCCATCACCTTGCTGGCCACCCACGCGGGCACCAGGGAGCCTTCGTCGCCGTCTTGAAGGCCCATCTCGCTGTGCCCACGGCGGCGCCGTTCTTCGCCGCCGCGTACTTGACGAATGTGTCGAGATGCTCCACTGAGACACCGTCCAGGTGGACGGCCCAGCGAATGAGATCGTCTTCTCTCGACTCGAGCGCCAGGCGCAGTAGCCCATCGATGGCTTCGTCCCGTGGGATCACCGCACGACGCAGAAGCAGCTCCACCACGTCACAACGCCTCGCTCGCATCGCAGCGTGCAGCCCATCATTGGCCACGGTCTGCTCGTCGACAACGAGCGCGAGCACGATCTCCACGATGCTCACTGTCGACGCCACGCAAAGCTGCGCGAACGCGCCCGCGGCGAGCCCTTTCACGGTGGTGTCTTTGGTGTCCACAGCGGACCACGTGAACTGCATGAAGTCGTGGTCGTTGGGACCGACATCGCGCAAAGCAATGGCAAGCCGCTCAGAAGTGACGCTCTCCAGGCGGTTCTCGTGCAGCCAGCGAACGACCGGTACGTGTCCGTGCTTCACAGCCACGTCCATCGCAGCAGACAGGTTGAGCGTACTGTCCAGACTATGGAGAAGTTTGACGGCGTCAAGCTGTCCAGTGCGGGCTGCACACACGACGGTCGCGTCCGTGAACTCTCCCAGTGCGTACCCGTGGCACACGCGGAGCACGTCGACATGGCCCCAGCGAGCGGCGTCGGCTATGGCGTGCTGTGCCATTGACTGTCCGCTCTCGGGGCAATGCACCTGAAGCCACTCGACGACGCGTGGCCACCCGCAACGCACGGCCATCGCCATCGTATCTGGACGGCAGTTCACGCCCTGCGGACGCCGACGATAAAGCCACTCGAGCATTTCCACGCGGCCTTCGCACGCTGCGTAATGCACTGCCAACGGGAACTCGGACGCCGCGGATGGGTGGACTATACAGCTCCGAGAGGCTGCCGCGGATGATCGCGAGTCGGTAAAGATCGCGCGGCCGCGACGCGCACTCGCCTTCGCCGCACTCGAGTTCCTCGCGAAGTTTGTTGACCACTTGCTGCGGGTGCTCGAGGAACACGCCGATCTGGGCGATTAACGAACTATTGGTAAGCACATCGACGTAGGCAGTCGGCGGCAGCGCGGCGTGGGCCATGGATTCAGTGTCGCTAATCTGGATGGCCTCGACTGCAGTCGCCAACGCGAGCACTTCAGCAGACAGTGGCCCGCAAGTGTCGTTGGCTTTCTCAGTGTGTGTGGTGCCCACCATCACGCGTCGGTCCCGCGCCCGCTGCGCTCCGTCGTGGAATGCCGCGCGGATCGCTTCGACGCTGCGCAGCATGGGGAATGCGTCGCGGACGTCCACCGCGGACTCCTCCGTGGCACTCCAGAGCCAATCCACGACATCGGCGTGTCCATTCGCGCACGCAACGTGCATCACCTTGGTGAAGTCGATCCTGAGACTTTGCGACCTACGAGCGGGTGCCTCGAGCAGTGTCTGCAGCAGCGGCAGATCACCGAGCGCGGCCGCCGCGACGAACACGTCGGCGCTTCGCGCCCACAGCTCCTCCAGCATGACAGCGGACGCGCCGTCGCCAAGGCAGCGTCGCAGCGCGTTCGCCGTCCTCTCCTCCTCGGGCAGCTCGTGGAAGCACGCGGCAAAGTCGTGGAGCAGCCAGCTCGCGTCGCTCGCCGTGGCGGGGCACGCGCGCAGCAGCTGCCGGCGCGTGGCGTCGCCCTGCGGCCGCGACGTCATCGCCATGCGGCGCCGCAGCACGCCCGGCACGTGGGCGGCGCGGTCACCGTCCGCGAGCAGGTCGAGCATCGCGGCAAACCGCGAGGTGACCACGGCGCGTGAATGATGGGTCCGAACCTGTGATCATTAGCTTCTGCTATTAGCTTAGCTTTCGTCCAACGCCGGGTTTTCTCAGCCACTTTGGTGGGCTGCCTGCAGTATTTTGCGTTTCGACCCGGGTCTTCGTACCCGACCCGTCGGCCCGTTCCGTTGCCGTGCCAATCATCTCGGGTCCTGCCAAGAGCAACTTGCTTCGTCGCATCATGGTGTCCGCAGTGCTCGCGACGGCGCGGCGGCTCGCGCCTGCGTGGCTCCACAGGACGCCCTCGCGCGTCTCCACGGCGACGTTCCACACCACGCGCTGCGCCGAGTACAAGCGCGGCGGAAGCGGCCGCGGTGCGATCGGCAGGCGCCCGGACGCGCGCGACGACGAGCCGCCCCAGACCGAGCCGCCAGCCGAGCCCAAGGTCGACCTCGAGGCCGAGTGGCGCCGCCTGCGCGCCAAGACGTTCCCGATGCCGCGCGCCAAAGACCCGCTGGACGCTCCCATCAAGAAGGCGCTCCAGGAGCGCGCGCGCAAGCGCCGGCTCGGGCTGCTGGCCGAGGCGGACGACGATGACGAGCAGTTCGTCGAGGAGTACCGCGCGCGGCTCGAGAAGCAGCAGAAGCGCCGCGAGTGGCTCGAAAAGCAGAACGATATCGCTGAGCGCGTGCGCAGTGAAGACCGGCGGTCGATGGACCCGAAGCGCATGGCGCGCCGCGCCGTCTCGCCCAAGGACAAGACGTTCACGCGTCTGCGGTCCGCGCCCGACGAGGTCGTGGAGCGCGAGTACCTCGAGCCGGACGAGCCAGAGAACCCCAAGGGGCTCGACATCGCGATCATCGGACGCCCGAACGCCGGCAAGTCGTCCATCGTGAACGGACTGCTCGACGTGACGGTGCGTTGCAGGACACACGAATGGTAGTGAGATGGATCGAGTCTGACGGGTTGCTGCGTTTGTCTAGATCTCGGCTGTGTCGCCCAAGTACAACACGACTCGCGACCGCGTCATGGGCATCCTGACCGAGCGCGACACGCAGCTCACGTTCTACGACACGCCCGGTCTGATCAAGCCCAAGGAGAGCCACACGTTCGTGCGCGAGCTCGTCACGACAGCCGCGGAGACCGTGGAGAGCGTGGACATGTCGATGCTGGTCGTGGACGCCGTCAAGCGGCTCGATGACGACGCCATGGAGGCGCTGCAAAAGTTTGTGACCACGTCGGCGCAGGTCTCGTCGCCTATCATGCTCGTCATGAACAAGTGCGACCTCGTGAACGAACGCGAGAGAAGCAACCTCACGCACAAGATTCACGACCTGTCGCAGATGATCGAGGACATTTACAAGACCCACTACGAGGAAGACGAGGACGCCGAGCTCGAAATGGACCCGCTCAAGTTTGTGGGTGAGAACGCGCTGCGCGTGTCGGCGCTCAAGGGCACGGGCATGGGCCACCTCAAGTCGACGCTGCTCAAGCTCGCGGTTGACCGCGACTGGTGTGTTCTCGGTTACTCTCCTTCTCCCTCTGGTGGAGACCTCTTGTCGCTGACTGTGGACTGTGTAGGAGTTACCACTCGTCGTTCAAGTCGGACCAGTCCGACCTGGACCTCGTCACGGAGATCATCCGCGAGAAGCTCTTCCGCCGCTACAACAAGGAACTGCCGTACTCGTTCGACCAGGAGAACGTCGGCTGGACGCGCTTCAAGGACCGCAGCGTGCGCATCGACCAGGATATCTTTGTACGTTCCGCTATTGGTTCGAGAATCCCATCTCATCTCTCTTACTGGTTCTGTTTGTGTGGTCTCAGGTCCCGGCGCCGCGCATCCGCAAGATGGTGATCGGCCACAACGGCGACAGCATCCGCTCCGTCGGCGTCGCCGCGCGCGAGGAGATCGAGAAGCTGCTGGGCTGTCCCGTGCACCTCTACCTCAACGTGCGCGTCCGCAACTGAGTCGCACACAATACACTAGAGACCACATCCCCCCATTCGACACCGTCCATGTGTATCCATCCATGACTTCAACCCATTAGATCTCATTCCGTACTTAGCCGAGTGGATACAGTGACAAACGGACCTTCGAGAAATCCGCATGACGAACCATCATTTTCCGCCGACGACCCAACCAACGGCGGCGACTTCTCCATTTGCGCTGGCGAGGAAGAAGAGACCGAAGCGACTGAGCGAACAGAATGGAGTTCAAGCACGAGGGCAACGCGCTGTTCGTGGACGAGGCCTACAGCGAGGCCCTCGCGGCGTACGGCAGGGCGGCGGCGCAGCGCCCGCACGACGCCGACCTCTTCGCGAAGCGCGCGGCCGCGTACCTCAAGCTGAACAAGCTCAAGGAGGCGATCGCGGACGCCGCCAAGGCGCTGGAAATCGACCCGAAGATGGAGCACGCACACCTGCGCAAAGGGTGCGCCTGGCGCGCAGCGTCTGTGTGGATGCAGAGGGTACGATAGGGCGGACTAACGGGCTCTTGTGGTGGCCAACCAGCATGGCGCATTTCGAGTTAGAGGACTATGCGGCCGCGAAGAAGGCATTCGTGGCCGGCAAGAACATCGTGCCGAAGGCGAATGAGGCACTCGCGAAGCGCTTCCAAACGTGGATCCGCAAGTGCGACGCGGAATTAGACAGTACGTGACTACAGCTGAGTTGATGGCTTTGGACGAGGCATGCTGACAAGGGGCGTGAATCACCGCGACCTGTAGGTGATGACGAAGACTTGGAGACGGTGGTGGGCGCCCCCGCGCCTGTGCAGCCGGTGGCACCCGTCGTGCCAGTCGTCGCTGCGAAGCCTTCCGTGCGGTGAGACAAAGAGACTCGGCGTGCCTCCGTTGCTGCTGCTGTTTTTTGCTCATGGCGTTGTGCGGTATGGTGTGTTGTGTAGACACGAATGGTACCAGTCGGCCACGCACGTGACGATCTCAGTCTTCCAGAAGAACCTGACCAAGGATGACGTGGTCGTCGACTTTGAGCCTAAGAAGCTGCGCGTGCAGCTGCACGTGAACGGCGAGCTCGTTGACGCGCTGAACAAGTCGTTGTTCGACGAGATCAATGTCGCGGACAGCACGTGGCGGATTGGCGGCCCCAAGGTCGAAGTGCGGCTCAAGAAGAAGGCGGACGGCACCCACTGGGACCAACTCGACGAGGCGGTTTTCACGAGCGGCGCCAAGGTCGTCACGGGTCCTGCTGCTGTGTTTGAGGACAAGAAGGCCGAGGTGCCGCGTCCGTACGCGAGCGCTCGTGACTGGAACCAGATTGAGCGCGCCGTGGGCGAAGAGCTGGAGGCCGAGAAGCCCGAGGGCGAAGAGGCGATGCAGAAGCTCTTCCGCGATATTTATTCCAAGGCCGACGAAGACACGCGCCGCGCCATGGTCAAGTCGTTTGTGAGTCCACTTGAGAGGGTCGTGGGGAGGGTGGATGAACGTGCCGCTAACGCTGTGTTGCCTGTGTACGCGTGTGTGTTTCTCTATAGCAAACATCGGGCGGCACAGTGCTTTCGACCAACTGGAAGGAGGTCCAGGAGAAGGACTATGAGAAGGAGCGCGTCGCGCCCGACGGCATGGAGTGGAAGAAGTGGGAGTGAGCTGCTCAATCCGCGCGTTGGAGTGGATCTCTCACAATGGCTTCACTCAGTGCTATCCGTTACGAACACGTTATCAACTCATCCTCTGTTTTTGCATCCTTGCACCTCTGCTATCGCGTCTTGCCACCACTTGCCACCTCTGCTGTCGGGTATCAGGCATTCTGTTTGACAGGAAGGGAGGGGATTTCCGCGCGGTCCTGGAGGGGAACCACTTCATGGAGGGGAGAACGAGGGGGTCTGTTACACCGTAACCAGCCGCCATAACCGTACTTACCATCATGGCTCCGCCGGTGACGTCCGTGCGCGGCGGCGCGCCCGGCAAGCGGCGAGCGGCGCCCGCGGGCCGCAGCGACTCGAGCGACGACGCGAGTGGCTCTTCGGACGAGGCGTCGCCGCCGTCCACCGTCAAGAAGCCGCGCAAGACGGCGACGCCGCAGCGAAGACCGCCGGCGCTGGCCGCGGCGTCCACGCCCACGCGCACGCCGCCGCCCTCGACGCCGCGCGCACGCACCAAGATGACCATGGCCTCGCGCGCCAAGACGACGCCGCAGCGCTCGCCGGCGTCCACGCCCGGCGCTGGCGCGTCGCCCAAGCGGCGCTTCCGCCCGGGCACGGTCGCGCTGCGCGAGATCCGGTTCTACCAGCGGTCGACCGACCTGCTGCTGCGCAAGCTGCCGTTCGCGCGGCTCGTGCGCGAGATCCAAATGGAGTTCACGCCGCGCGAGTTCCGGTGGCAGGCCGAGGCACTGCTGGCGCTGCAGGAGGCCGCCGAGGCCCACCTCGTGCGGTTATTCGAGGACGCGTACGTGTGGCTGGCTGGCTCTGTGTGTGGTGTGTGGTGTGGCCAGTGGCAACGCGAAGACTGACTGGAATGTGTCGTTGCTGTTGCTGTAGGAACCTGTGCGCGATCCACGCCAAGCGCGTGACGCTGATGGTCAAGGACGTGCAGCTTGCGCGCCGCATCCGCGGCCGCCACCTCGGCGAGTGAGTCTGCGACGTGTGGTGGTGATTTCTCCTTTCCTCCCCACAGCGGAGACTCGGACGACGACTGCAGAGCGAAACGAGAACTCAATCAATGACGATAGCACAAGGCAGAACGCCGCACGCCAGTTGTGTACCATAGAAGAGAGCGAAGGCCAGCGAGAGAGAGAGAGAGAGAGAGAGAGAGAGAGAATTTTGACGGAGGCGTGGAGAGAGAGAGAGAGAGACAGAGAGACAGAGAGAGAGGGAGCATCTTTGCCTTCCACTCCCTCTCTCTCGCTTCCTACGACCAAAGAGGTACGATAGTATCGTGTATGTATTTCTTGACGCAGCGCGCTTTCGCTGCCGTCTCTGTTCTCGCGTGTCGACTGCGTTGCTGTGTGTTTCGCTGCGCTGACTTCCCCGTCGGCTCTACTCTTCCTCATCGGTCTCTTGAGGCACGAGGTGTCTCTCGTTTGGCTTCCGTTCCGCTACGTCACGCTCTTTTCCCGAGGCCGTTGATTCACGCCTCCTGTGCATCACAGCGTCGCTTGCCGGTACTTCCCGTTTCGTTTCGTGGCCAAGACCCACGCGCCTCACGTGAAGTCGAGCGAGCGAGACGCCTTCGAGTCGACGGGAGCCACTCGTGGGGGACGCGCTCCGCTCGCTGGAGCCGCCGATGGTGAGCCCGGCCACTGGCTCGTGCCCAGGAACAGGTCCTGGTACTTTTGCAGCGACGCCCGCGGCTTGAGTTGCTGCGAGCAAGTTTCAAGAAGACGACAACGTCAACGGCCAGTCCACACCATCTCACGGACAGCAGCGTACCCGGGAGAACGTCGGGCGTCCCAGTCGGTTCTTCGCGAGGTCGCGGCCCACGGCTGCCATCGTCTCCACGCACTGAATCATTCAACATCGGTGAGTGTATCGCCCTATCCGTGGAAAGAAGAGGTAGCGCACCACGTACGAGCGAGTGGCCGCTGCGCTGCGGGCAGTTGTAGGCGCACGACGCGAGCCCCGAGAGACACTTGCGCTCGTCAAACAGCTTGCGGCACTGCGTCTTCCACTCGTCCACGATCGCTCGGGCCTCGCGCATCGTCGGCAGCGGTCCGAGCTTGACGGCCACCTCGTACGCGCTGTCTGGGTCAAGAAACTGGTAGTCCTGGAACAGGTCCTGCTCGCTGCTCATGTGGTCCTCGTACTTGTTGCCCGGCTCGCGCTCCCAGATGCGCTTGGTGGCGACGTACGGAGGAAGCAGCGACGAGCACGAACCGGCCAGGTACGCCTTGGCCTCGGAAGAGGACGCGCCTTCGTACTCACGGTCTAAAGATGTGCACATACACACACACACACACACACACTTCCGTCAGCAGCGCGCGTACCCTCAACGTATTCATCACTAGGACGCTGACCGAGTTGGATCGTGCGAGTTGACGAGTCGTACGCGACGGCGTGGTACTGGGCTGCGTCGATCAGCAGTCGTTCCTCCAACGGGAAGAACCGCGCGACGTCCACGCTGCACGTCGCTATCAACTCGCCCTTCTTGACACTGAGTGAGCCTGGGAACGGCTGCGTCGCCGACTTGAAAAGCACGGCGTAGTGCCACGCCTGGCGAGAGATGATCGACGAGGTCTGGTCCGCGTAGATTGGCGACCGAACGGGAGGCGTCAGTGGCGGGGGCGACGGCGCTGGGCTCGCCCCACGCTCGGAGGCCGACGATTCGTCGGTGTCGGACACTCGGTCCGCTTTGAATTCCTGTGCAACGCCAAGCACCACCGTGCGAGGCACCGCTTCGCTGGCCGCCACTGGCGTCGCGGAAGCCGCCATCTCGAGCTTGAACGCCTGGATCAGCTTGAGCACGAAGCCTTCCCACGTGGCGCCAGCGAGTGCCGCGGCGGTCGTGGACGTGAGCGTCACGAGCGAGTGGCTGTACGCCGCGGCCTCGAGCTTGAGCTCATCCACAAAGGTAGGGTCCCAGAACATCGAATGGAGGAAGAGCGAGTCCAGCCGCACGAGCGGAGGCGGCGAAGACGCGGAGGAGCGTCCGTCGTGGGGGTGCGTATGAGTTTCAAACAACAGTGGCACGTGGTCTCGTAGGGCTTCATCAAAGGCAACTGTCGACTCGTACTTGTCTGGAACCCATCAGCGAATCAGTAATGTGTTCAATAGTTGCGGGCATCCGTCTCATGTGGACAGCACGTACCGTTGAGAAGCGCATCGACCAGCGCGCTCGTCTGTCTCGTGAATGCAGACGCGTGCTGAGGCCGAACGAAGCGGCTCAGCACGCGCAGGAAGATCGCCGACGCGATCGCTTTCTGGACCATTCAAGGCACCACACCGTCAGTTGAGAGCACCACCACCACACCACCACACCACCAGATCGACTACCGCAACAAGACTCACGTTTGGCGGGATACAGTCCGATGCGGCCGCACATTCTGAACACACACAGGCCCAAAATGTTTTTAGCAACCACGCAATCAGCAGGCTCCTGAAAACTCGAGACCTCACTCACGTTTAACGATCTCCGTCTCGGCGTTCGCGAGCAGCTGCACGACCTCCTCGGGCGGCCGCGATAGCGTGCGCACGACCGAAAGCGCTGTGAGTCCCGCGCGGTCCCGCAGTGACGCATCGGCCCCTCGTGCGAGCAGCGCCTGTGTGACTTCGGCCTGGCCCGCGAGCGACGCGACGTGGAGCGGCGTGCGCCCAAAGGCGTCGCGCACGTTCACGTCAAAGCCCACGCGGTCCACGAGCAGCTCCACAAGCTTGACCTTGAGGTTCTGTCTCGCGATCGACGCGTCGACGGCGACGTGGAGAATGGTCGCGCCCGTCTCGTTGCGGATCTCACGCAGATCGAGGCGCCAGTGCTTGAGCCCGTCACGCGTCGGGATCACGCCCGTCTCGAACCACTGCTCGAGCACCTGGCACTTGCCGGCGCTCGCCTGGTCGAAGAGCGTGTGCAGCACGGCGTTGGCCGTGCCTTTGGCGGCGGCGTACGCCATGGCGCGCTGGAAGATCGCGTCGCTGTCCTCGCGCGCGTGGACCACGTCGACGAGGCGCAGCTTGAGCTGCTCGACCTGGATCTGCAGCAACTCGATCTGGCAGTGGGCATCCACCCGCGGGCTCTGGCTTTCGACAGCGCGCGCCGTCGCCTCCATGGAGTCGTCTCCCTCGCGCTCCGTCTTGTAGAAGTCGCCAAGAAGCATCTCGCGGCAAGAGATCTCCATGTTCTGGAGCCGCGCCTTCGCCTCGGCCATCATCTCTAATAGAGAGCGGTCTCGCTTCGAGGCGGCGAGTGGAGCGGTGGCTGTGGGGCGCGAGGTGGACGGCGCGGCGGCGGACGAGGCTTCCCGCGACGCTGGCGGCTCCATTTCGAGAATGGCC
>JAADVV010000819.1:0-12008 GCA_023335905.1 Pythium pyrilobum
CGGCCATGGCGAACCCCATTTCCACGACCACGGAGGATGGGGAAGCCAGCCGAAGGGACGCGACATGCTGGAGTCCAAACTAGTGTGCACCACACTATCCGGAGTAATGTGGGATCACTTCGGTATGATGTCCTGGCAGGACAGTCCTGCACAACTGCATACCCCAATAATGGTACCGAAATGGACCCAAGTTCGGGCCTCCCGAAGATGCTGCTGATGGGGGACGCGACGAAAACTTGACAGGGCCGGGCACCTTGTTCTGCATGCATACAGTTCCAGTTCCGAGCACCACGAGCCACCATTCCCCTTGTGCATGTACATATTCCAAGCACCACGAACCGCCAGTCTCCTTGTGCATAGCATGTTGTTTTTGTTTGGACATGACGTCGTTATCGCACAGCAGGTGGACGGCCGTCCTCGCCTCCTGCTTCTGCGCTGACGGACTCCCCACGGTCCGTCATGAAACGACTGCGGTGGCCTCCATTCATACGCACTGGTGACAAGATGCCCGAACCAATCTCCCCGTCCAAGTCAGGCACGCGAAGCCATGAGGTCATCAGGACGCGTCGCATGCGGTGCCAAAGACACGAAAATAGGAGCCGAGGTCCGGTGGGACAAACAGAAACGAGCGAGGTGTCATTTTAGTGCTCTACATTAGAGACACTCTATTGGATGGATATTTTATTTATGGCGTATCTATTGGCCATTAATATCATCACAATGTTTGACGATCCGTGTCAGCCGTCCTAGTCAAAGCATCCAACATCCCCAAAGCCAGCCAACACCTCCAGTCAGTCGCTCGGTGTATGTCTCTGCGTGGAAACCCCGACCATGGAACAAGCACACACCAACACGCCACGCCAAGCGCAAGCCCCCAGTCAGAAGCCCCTCCCCCCGTCTCTCACAAGCCACCCTCCAGGCATGCAGCACCCACAACTCGCCGCCGACTCGCGCGTCGCGCGCGACGTCATCTCGATGCACGCGTACACGAGCGGACTGAAGGCCGGTGCCATGACCTCGCTGGTCACGGGCTCGGCCGTGTTCGCGGCCAACAAGTATTCGGAGAAGTTCCGCACGCGGCTCGGCGCGAGCGGCAAGACCGGGCTCATCGTGAGCTCGTTCCTCGGCGCGTTCGCGATCGTCGCCGAGAAGCGCCTGCTCGCTGGCGCGCGGAACCCGGAGAAGTACCTCGCGTCGCTCGACCCCAACTACGTCGAGGTCAAGCTGCAGGAGCACGCCAAGCTCCACTGGCACCACCGCTTCGCCAACTTTGTGTACGAGCACCCGTACCGCTCGCTGATCTCGGTCGGCGTGCCGCTCGTGGGCAGCATCTTCGCGTACCAGGCGTCCAACCACGGCATCTCGCGCTCGCAGCAGATCATGCACACGCGTATCTACGGCCAGGGCGCCGTGGTCGTTCTGCTGCTTGCGTCCATGGGCTTCCACGACTACATGCACAAGCGCGGCGGCCCGTTCGTCGCGCTCGAAGACGTCGACGCCGAGCACTAAACCAGCTACTTAGAACCAGAAGAAACGAGACTTTAACGACATTACGACGAACCCCACAAGCGCGCGCCAGCGACACACACAAAACCGAGCGCAAGGCGGCCGCTGTGCGTGCTGCATCTCCCTCTTTTATCTAATGACTCGAAACGACGAAATACCAAACCGCTGTAGATGTATCGCACGCATTTTGTTGTCCTCATGTCCAATCGGAAGACGTGAATCATCAACTACTAATAAAGTAGGATACGGGCTCCGGTACCGTACATACAGTACGTACAACAGTGAAGCCATGACTTGTCCTCTGCTTCAACTCACGCTGCAACCAACGGAGCTTCCGGAATCCCGAGCAATATCAATTCTGATTGGATGAGAGTAGACCACTCTGTATTCTGGGCAGAATTTCTGGCCATGAAAAGTTACAGCCCAGGCTGCAATCTTTCATTGGCGGAATTGGACTCGAATTCCGTTAAGCCATTGGCTTGAAGCCAATGGCCCCACTGAAATGGGAGGAGTTCGTCAGCATTGGAGGCGGTGTCAATTTGCTGCCCGCAGGCCGGTGAGGATATGAAAGAACTCGGCGTGGTAGTCCACATGCGTCTGGACGCGAGCTCCACTGCCGCGCTTCAAACCACTTCCAGGGCGAAGCGTTCTGGTCCAATTCGGATACTCCTCAGTGAGGAGTCCTCACCCTGCACAGACTGAGATGACTACAACCACCTCACATCCAAGCTCGTAATGTACAGTACCCACGTCCTTTCCTCGGACAATAACACGCCATCGAGTGCTTGACTACCGGTAGAACTATACCACATATCAGTTCAACGTGCATCGAACGCCAACTGCCTGACAACAGTGCATGACACTGTTGTTCGGCATAATATGCCATAGTGATTCTCTTTTGTAGAACGAGGATCATAGTCGACGGATTCACTACTATGTGGTACCTGATATCTTGGTGGCTGAGGCTCGAATAGAGACACGTTGAAACTGCCCGAGGAAGCATTTATTGTTCAGCTCAACGCCTCCTCCATAAGTCCTGCATCGCGTTAAAACTGTCAGCTTGGAAAAGGAGCGCGAACGGCTGCGGCAAAACGCTTGCATGGCGTGCAATACAGCATTATGTTGTATTGAATTTAGAGTCAGCCACAAAATTAAATATGTCTACAACGCGTACTCTCTGGATTCACCCTTGGCGGTCGAGTTCGGTGCGGGCTTGTACGCGCCGTCGCTGGATCGGGCTGCCAGGCCACCGCCACCGATCGCGATGGTCTCCTGGTCCACCGCCGAGGCGTTGCGCTCGGCGGCCTCCTGCTCGAGCTTCTTGGCCTTTCTTGAGCTCAAAAAAGCCTTGACACTCACGGCGATCGAGAGCTGCAGGACACCCACATAGACACCCACAACACAACAGCACCGTCAGCGTCCTGTTGTCTCCCCTCGTGCAGCGAGACGGCACAAGTCGTACCGCAGCGGCGATGCCGCCTCCGATCGTCGCCGCGGTCTTCCACCACGGCGAGCTGCCGCAATCGGGCGGGCCACTCCAGTCGGCCGCGCACACACACGTCTTCTTGCCGTCCACTTCCACGACACTTGCGCGCTGCAGATTACACTGCGCGACGGTCGAGTCGTCATCGGTCTTTACGCTCGACGACGACGACGACCCGGAGCTCGCGGGCGGCGCCGTCGTCGTCGGCGCCGACGGCGTCCGCGTCGCACACGTGCCGTTGCTCGAGCCGGCGACAACCTGCCCCATACCAAAGCAGACAGGGTCACACACAGCGCACGCATAATTAGTTAGTGGTCTCATGACCGTACCTGGATGGTGGACTCGACGGTCGCGGTCGTGCACGGGTCGGTGCCCCAGCCGCGCACGACCACGGAGCCTTCGCTCTTGGCGCAGATGAAGAAGACACCGTCCTCCTTGGTGGCCTCGGCGCTGCCGTTGACGACCGTCGTGGTCTTGGTCTGGCCGACCTTGTACGTCTCGTAGGTGACGCGCGCGATGTTGGACCACGTGAGCTGGATCCACGCGCCGGCCGTGACCTGCGGTGTCACGCCGTCCGACCCATAGTCGGCGTTCTCCACCGTGGGCGACGAGGCCGAGTCGCTGTTGCAGTTGAAGCAGCAAACACCCTTCACGGCCGTGCACTGCGAGTACACGACCGGGTCGTACGTGTACGGCACGGAGGACGTCTTGCCAATACACTTGGCACAGCAGCCGTCCGTGGGCGTCGCCGCCATGGCAGGCGATGCGACAAATGCGGAGGCCACGCAGAACGCGAGCAGCAGCGCGCGCGCCATCGCCATGGAGGAGGAGGAGGACGACGAAGGGGGACTCGGCATGGGGGAATTCCTACTGTAGCGAGGGCGCCGCGTCGAGGGGCCACAGATAGTTGTTGGCGTTCTGTTGGCGTTTGTTTGGTCGGTCAGTCCTTGGAGGCGGTTACTGTAGGAATACCGTGAAGCAGATCGTTGGCTCGTTGGAGTGTCTCTTCTGGATCCAGAGAGCAATTGCTGCGCTGGATATGCTTTTCAGGGACTTCTGACTCTCGCCACCACGTCAGGTTGCAATCAGGGGTAGGGGGCTTCTCAATAATGCTGAAGAGCGGCCTCTGCATCAGACGAGTCTGAGACGACACCAACCCTCGATGTACTGTACTGAGACAAGATCATCCTACCGTAGTACTTATATAACAGTCGTTGGTACAATAACCGTTCTGTGCCGTACCGCCGGTACTACCGGTACCGGAGTACCCAACGCACTGAACGGTATAACCGACGATTCATGCACCTCCACTGGAGGTGCATGAATGATGAGTCCTGTCAGGAGTCCTGCAGGCACTGCCAGCCTGCCAGGCTGGCAGGCTGGACACGCCGGACTCCAGCGTGTGGCTGCGTGGGTCTGTGCGGACTCCGCACTGCGGGGGCCATTCGCCTCGCTCACTTTCGAATCGCCCACAAGCGACCCAGCTCCTCTCTCGTCGACGCCAAGACCTTCGCGCTTTCCAGCCTTCTCCTTTGTCGCCTCGCTGCCTTTGCTCCACAAGCACTTCTACTGACCATGAACGGACACCTCCACGCTGCGCGCGCTTGCGGAGACCGTCGATCGATACTGTCCTCGCTGGCCGTGGTGTGATCGATACCGACAACAACGACGACAATGTCCACTATGCCCGACGCCAAGAGCGGTACTGCCGCTTTGCCGCCTCTCGTGCCGACCGAGCTCGCGCCGGTCGGACAACGAGCCGATCCGGACGGTGACGTCGACCCGTCGGTCATCGCGGTGCTGAGCAGCCTCGTCGCCGTGGAGATCCACGACACGGCGCAGCGAGACAGCCAAACGGTGTACGAGATCCGCGTCTTCCTCCAGTCGACTCGCAACCGCATCCCGGTCGCGGTCACAGCAGGGATTCTGTCGGTCGTGCCAAGACGCAAGCCTCAGGGGTGCCAAGGCCCGCAGCAGCGTCCGGACGTGGTGGTCTCGCGCGGCTTTGCCGAGTTCCGCAAGCTGCGTGACGCGGTGTACTACGCCGCGCAGGAAGGCCACCCGAGCGGCAGCATCGTCCGCTCCTGTGCGTTCTGCGCGGGCGTCGTGGACTCGGTGCTGTTCGCCCAGGCGCAGCCGCATTGGTACCACCAGTGGCTCACGCGCTCGTCCGACGTCTGCACGCGTCTGGACACGTTCTTGAACGATCTGGTCACCAACGCGCGCGGGCCTATGGTCACCAACGCGCGCGGACACGCGTGGGCATCCGCGCGTCCTCGCTGTGCCGCGCCGGCCGCCGTGCAGGCGCTCGTCATCGCGTTCTTGGAGCCTGAAGCGTAGCCACTACGTGGCCTTCCGTCTCGTTCGCGGTCGAGTACTGGCGGCGAAGAGCAGCACACACCGCATGAGTTTTAACCGGTAGGAGGAAGAGTCTCCTCCTCCTACCCGTTAAAACTCATGGCATGTTCCTCCGAGGAGAGGACCGCGTCGCATTGAAGGTAACAACCCTCGAATAAATAAAAATTATCCCCCGCGCGGATCCTCCTTCACGACTGAATTACTACTTCTCCTGAATTTACCGGCCAAAGTCGTCGGGTTTGAGAGGTTTTGTCGACCAAATGTGGCCGGCATAATCGAAAATGCTTTGCTTTCCATTTCCGTACACACCTATTGTTAAACCTCTTGAAGCGACTGCCTTCCAACTTTTGCCGGTCAAATTGGCCTGCAACAAAGAGAAACGATAGAACGTAATGTAGTACGGTAAATAATGCAATACAATACAGGCTCAAGTCGCATGAAAGGAGGCAACATTATCCAGCATGATGTTGCTTCGCCCACTCATTGCGATCGGACATTCCCGATTCACTCAGGCGAAGCTGACGCAAGTCGCCGTCTCCGAGACACTTTGCCTTCGTTCATTGTCATGGGGCTCGGTGGTGTCGATCGCGATCAGTCCAAATGATCAGGACAATTGCGGTATGACATCAATGTAGATGAACGACATGTGCCAGAGCTGCTTCATGCCTTGGGAGGCGAGACACTTAGCGCGAGCGACGAGAAGACGAGCGAGACGATGATGACCTGTACACAGGGAGATATTATCCATAGACACAGTCTTTGTTGAGGACATGGGTACGTACGCGAGCTAGAACGCGTCGCTCGTGGTGCTGTCAACGATCCAGAAGATCAGGGACGTGAGGATCTAGAGCGCGAGAATCGTGTGGGGTGACGTCGCGAGCTCAAGGGCCTGGTAGGCCAGCGTGGGGGTCGTTGGGACGGAGACGCGAGCACGTTATCGCTCTCCTCACGAATCAACTACGTGACGCCTCCACGTGACAGCTCCACGAACAGCAACGCAACCTGGCCGTGAAGCTTGGCTTGGACCAGTTGCGGGGTCGAGCATGGGCGGCGTCGCCCATAGTATCGCGAACGGCGTGGGGCTCACCCGCCAGCAATCGAGCACACAATAGGCGGCTATGTCTATCGAAACGAAAATTATTGACGTTCACAAACATGCGGCCATATCGATCGTGGAGGAAGCGATACCGTGGTGCTGTAGAAGATCCCCGCGGCAATGAGTGCCCAAGTGGTGCGCTTCAATTTGAGGCATGTGCGAAGGGAAGACAAACACCGAGCAACGAGATTGAGAGCGTCGTGGATGAAGACAGCAGTGCGTTGATACTGGACGACGTGGATCGACTCCGACGCGTCAGTGATGCAGAGCTCAACGAGGAATACAGACTGACGCCATGCAAATGTACTGACGACTCCTCAAATAACACGTCCATCAGAAACTTTAGATATGTTAGATACGTTACCCAAAAACGGCCAGCAATTCGTGGTACACTTTTAAGCGTTAAAATGTACAACGCACTACTACTCTTGGAGTCTCTGCTCGTTGGTGTGAAAGCAATCAAAAAGGGTTACTGTAACGCAAAGTTGCTCCGTCGTGCGCTGCCCGCGCGCTTCTGACAGAAAGTTGCAGCAATCATAAGACACGACAAGACACGTTCTGGGCTCAAGATTGGGTCGACAGACTGGCCTGACCGACGGCAACGCTTTAATTGTACACAGGCAAGTCGAGGTCGCAGTGACGAGATTCTATTAATAAATGCGCACTCCGTCACATGTTCAGCCCATCAATGGCCTAATCTTTCTTGGTCTACCACCTCGATGCATCCGCGACCCCTACCCTGGCCTCAAAGGATGTCGAGGAGCACCATCGGGTCGCTGGGGTTTGGCGCTCACCATCGCGACGTGTCGCACTCGTCGATGGCACTTTGTCCACAAGCTCTGCCAACGGCTCGATAGGAACGCCAACCATCCGAGCAACATCGAATCTGGTCGCACGAGGGGACGGGGGTCACGCTGTCGCCTGGGCAGCTCAGATCCGCAGGAGAGGGCTCAACTTGTCTTAAATGTGAAATATCTCCGCCGAAGTGGGGTGGGCGGAGCCAAACACCCTCTGGGCGGTCTATAGTTATCCGCGTCCCTGCTCCCTTTGAGCAGCGCTATCGACCACCTCACCTCAACTTCTTTCACGTCTCGTCATTCGGCAACAACCGTCACGACGAAAGACCCGCGTAGACACGCACAAGAAGAAACTAACCGCCTCGAATGGCGCCACCAGCGTCCGGGCCCAACGGGCAGGTCCAGCAGGCTCTGCCAGGGGCGTCCCACGCCAAGCAGGGCTGTCTGCGTGACCGAGCAATCTCGTACCACACATGCGTCGCGATCTTCCTGCTCGTAGTGATCGTCGCCGTCCTCACGCCGTTCAAGGAGTACTACCTCGGCAGCTACGTGACCAAGCCGTTCGACGAGGTGCGTGACGACATCGTCGCGCGCAAGCTCGACCACTTGGGCGTCGTCACGAGCGGGGCGCACTACTTTGACACGTTTGACCGCGAGCGGATCCCGCTCGTCGATCTCGAGTCCACGGCCAGGCTCGCACGAACGAACGCGGCGCCGCTCGGACTCGTCGACTTCCTCGTGCGCGCCAACGTGCGCCGCGCCGACCTGCTGGAGAACCTGCCGGAGGAGCTGCTCGCGCGGCGCGTCAATCTCATGGAGGACGTGTACGCGCCGCTGTGCGGCTCGGCGGCGTCGGCCTCGTGGGACACCAAGCCGCAGCTGCTCTTCGGCAACTGGTTCCCGGTGGTGCGCCACGAGTTCTGCCGCGACTTCCACGACAAGTTCCCACGCGACCGGTTCTTCAACAGTATTGGCAACAACGGCAAAGCGCCGACGGCCGCGGCGCTCGCGAGCGTCGGCAGTGTCACGCTCGGGCTCATCGCGGTCGTCAACATGTCGGAGCTGTACCTGCGCCACTTTGACGACCCACTCGTGATCCGCAAGATCATGAAGAACGTCCAGGAAGGGTACGTGGGCGTGTCACTGCCGGCATACTCGGACGCCGTCGCGGGCGCCATCGTCGAGAGGTACGCCAAGGGCATTTCGCTCGCGGAGACCATCGCGCTGCTGCCCGCGTCCTTTGACGCTGACCACATCGCGCTCGTCGACGTGCTGGGCGTCCAGTGTCTGCTCGACTTCTACCTCGCACCGCAGCAACTCACGATGGGTGTGAACGTGAACGGTGAGTCGGCCATCATGGCCGAGGTCACGCACGCCACGGCGGCCTACTTCACGTCCGACTTCCTCATCAACACCGTCGGCATGCACCTCGTCTCGACCATGCACCTCGCGCCGTTCTGGGACTGCGCGATCCAGCACACCACCATGGACAAGGCCATCACCGTCAGTGACGTGGACGCCGCGGCGATCACGCAGTGCGGCCGCGAGCTCGCCAACATCCTGCCGACGTTCGCGGTCAACCTCATGTTTCTCTTCCAGAAGGACCAGCGCGACTATGCCAAGCTGGACAACACGACGACGTACACGCTGGGCCGCCATCGCGAGGCCGACCCGCTCTACGTCACGCTCGACATCCCGGACAAACTCTCGGACTCGCCGCTGCAGTCCATGGACGGCACGGCCTGGACCAAGGCACGCACGGACCAGCCGGCCAAGGCCACGACGCCCTACGGATACCTCTTCACGCCCGACTGCAAGAGCATCGTGGACAGCGTGATGCTGCAGGGCGGCCGCAATGTGCAAAAGTACCAGGCGTACCTGGGCGACGGGCTCGGCACGTGCGTGTTCCGCGACTCGCAGGAGACGCCGCCGCAGACGCTGTGCCGGCTCTTCATGACGTCGGGCGAGATTCTCTTCAAGGCGTTGAACGGCAGCCTTCTCAGCGTCCCGAGCTGCGCGTCGCTCGTGAGCGTGACGGCGCTGCCGGAGATCCAGGCGCAGCAGCAGGACAACCTGCGGCAGATCGAGTGGTTCATGATCGACACGGAGCTGCTCGCGCGCCGCATCCGCATCCAGGACAACACGAGCCGCCAAATCCGCACATTCCTGCTCATCCTGAACCTCATTGGCGCAACGTACTACGTCATCGAGTTCCTCCGCATCCTCAAGAGCGTCTGGGTCTTTGTGCGCAACAGCGTGTACCGTTCGCCCGCGGCGACGACGACGAAGTACACTTTCCAGCCTAAAACGCTGCGGCTCGTTGAGCTCCTGCAGTGCGACCCATCGGTCGGTGCGCTGCAGCACCCGGGCACGATGGTGCTGCTGTTCCTTGGCGCCGTGGGCGCGCTGAGCAACATCTTCTCGCTGGGCTGCACGGCGCAGCTCTCGACGGCGCGCGGCGGCGTCGTCGTGTACTGCAAGCCGGCCATCCCGATCAGCAGCTTCGGACTCGTGTTCACGACGCTCAGTAGTAGCTACTGGGTCATCCTCGTGACGCTGCAGACGCGATCGTTCACCAACCGCGTGCACCACGCCGTGCGCAGCGACTTTGTGCGCTTCTGGGGCATCAATGCCGTCGCCGTGCTCTCCATCTACTTCCTCTGCAAGCTCGCGGGCGACTACTTCTTCCAGAACGTCGAGCTCAGCTCGGATCCGCACATCCTCGCCATCTTTGGCGGACTCGCGCTCACGGGGCTGATCTCCTTTGGCTTTCTCTTTGTGCACATGGCGTCTACCGACTACAAGCGGCTCAGGCGCATGACGCGTCACCGCTCCGTGGACATGGTGCGCCGCGCGAGCGCCGCGCGCACCGCCAAGGAGCGCATCTTCCTCGGCAAGTGGAGCGCGAGCCAGCTCGACTCGGTGCTCCACAACTGCGCGACGCCGCAGATCGCGCAGCAGCTCGAGATCTTTAGCACGCAGCAGAAGCTCGACTCGGCGAAAAGCAACCGCAACGTGCTCGATGCGGCCGCGACCACGTCGGCGTCGGCCTCGGGCATCCACATCCACGAGTTTGTCGCGGTCCACTGCGCCGCCGGCTCGCACGCACACTTGGAGAGCGTCGCGTGGGATCTCCAGGACGACGGCCGCGCGTGCGTGACCGTCGTGGACGCGCGGGGCGCCGCCGTGATCCCGACTATACGGGAAGGGAAGGGATTCACCTAACTTAGTGGGGTAGTTGGAATAAGCATCGCCTTATCATTGGACAAAATTTATTGTGGAATATTATAAAACCAATCAAATTGGATATTCTTTGATGCCTGGCTATGCACGTTATGACGCTTCAAGGTGCTCATCGCCCAGGTCACGAGCTCCGCGTCGTCATGTGAGGACCGAGGACGAACCGGTCGCCGCGCAGTGTAATCTGCAGCGCACGAGTGTCGTGGAAGTCCAAGAAGCTCGAGCAGGAGGCCGCCGAGCGCAACGCCTCGGCAGTGGACCAGGAGGCCATCGCGATCGGCCTGGCAGCCCGATCCAGCGACGGCGCGTACAAGCCCGCAACGACCTCGACCGCCAAGGGCGAATCCAGAGAGTACGTGTTGTAGACATATTCCATACTGTGTCTTGCTCTTTGGATTCCTTACTGGTACTGAAGTACCGTGGAAGAAAATATCGTCACGATGTGCAGGAATAAAAGTGTTCGCCGCTTTTGTGTTTGTGTTCTGCTTCCTTCTGGATGCCGGTGCTCTTGACATTGCTGCGAGTTTAGCAGTTTGCCAATGACTACTATCCCTTGGGTACTTGGTGTGGAACACCCCTTTAATGAAACACGACAAGCACATGCACAAGTGACTCATCTATTTATCCAGTTGTAGGTTCTTGTTAGCGTGTATGTGTGACATTGTCAGAAAGTATCTTGATCGTGTACAGATCATTCGGAGAGATTGTCTTCCCCTTAGCGAGGAAACCAAGACCCCGCACGCCTCTTGCAGCCCTCTTCGTCACCCCAATCGATTCAGTTGCGATAGACGAAGCAAGAGCAGTTTTTCGCGCCACAATTGGACGTCAGGAAGCCGCGTTTTCGTACCCATAAAAGCGCAGCAACTGGAGACTATGGCGCAGGCGAAATGAGACGCCTCGGAGAGAGGCAGTCGCGCATCCCACCGCCCAATCCACTCATGCACTGCGCCGAGATATCCCCCACCACAACGGCAAGTGGAAGCGCCGTGAGGGATCCGAGCACATCAACGTACGGCTGCTGAACGAGTGCTGCTACCGTGTGGAGGCGCCGCTCTCGTGGTGACCGACCCCGAGCTCTAGGATATGCCCACATGGTCTAGCTATCTGGATCAAAGGGTGACAGCAGCAAACGTTTTGGAGATTTCCCGCAACGACGGCAGCTTTCTTTCGGTTCGACCTACACGTTAGCGACGGCGAAACACCTCCCCGTGGTGGGGGATAACTTCTTCGCATAACTGAACGGTCCCTCCAGTGGGCTCGAAGTTCAACTAGCACAGCCAGCAGCCACACAGCGGCAGCGATTGCCATGATCCAGGCTTGTGAGCCAGACGAAGATGCCGAGATGCCAGCCGACGGCAACACTCCCAACCAGCGCTACATTCTCTTCTTCGACGGGGGCTCTCGAGGTAACCCGGGTCCGGGGGCAGTGGGCGCGGTAATAGTCCGAACGGTCCAGGACTGTCTACAAGCGGAGGTAATCTGGTCGGCGAGTATGTTGTCAGCCCGTTCAGACACGACGAACAACCAA
>JAADVV010000820.1:0-12007 GCA_023335905.1 Pythium pyrilobum
AAGATTCAGCGAATCAAAACAGATCAATAGGAAGCCTGAATTTTTCTAAATCGAATGGTATCCTTTCGACAAAAATATAAACCTATGAAAACCTGGGAAATGATTCTGTCTTTTCAGGATAACTGTGCAACAACTGCGCTTTGAGTGCTAAACGACATACCAGGCGAAAGCCGTCATCGAGACCAAGCGATCAGTGCCATTTTTCATAATTTGAGAAAAAATCATTTAGGGTCCTGGGGCTAGAAGGGTTAATACAATGAAGTATTTAAAAATACTTCATTGTTTCAAAAGTTGCGTTTAATCGAACAAAGTTCACAAAAAGAATTATGCAGCTTGGAAGTACATTGGACTCGATGCCTGTTGCTATTCGGCGATGACAAACTTGTGCGCGAGGCGGCCGCGGTCGTCCGCGGTCAGCGCCACGCCCTTGTCGTTGACCACGTACGTGTGCAGCTCCACGTCGTCGAGCAGCGAGCGGTCGAGGTTGATCGCCGAGTTCACCGACTTGGCCACGACGATCAAGTGGCGGATCGACAGGTCTGAGAACGGGTAGAACGACGTCTCCTCGGCGAGCAGCGTCTCGATCTTGCCGATCTTCCAGTCTTTGATCACGTCCTCGTTGGTCTCCTTGAAGCGATCCATCGGCGTCTTGAGTGGCGCGATGTTCTTGTACGCGACCTCCAGCTTTTTGTCGCCGCCTGACCGCACGCCACGCTTGCTCACGGAGCGGCCGGTCGCGGCCTTGACGTTCAGCGACTTTTTCAGCCCCTTGATGAGCGACGGCGCGTCGCCCAGGATCAGCACCTTGGCCTTCTGGCGCGTGTCCTTCCGGCGGATCGCCGCGTGCTTCTTCGTGGCCGCGGCGATACAGTCCTCTAGTGACAAACATAGCTTGACCGTGGGCTTGGGGCGCCCGTCGTCCTCGTCCTCTTGTTCTTGGGCCTCTTGCTGCTCCTCTTGGTCCTCGACCTCCTCCTGCGGGGGCTCCTCGACGTCCGACTCGATCGGGTCGACCATCTCCGGCTCGTCGTAGTCGTCGTCGTCTTCTTCGCCGTCGCTGAGCAGCGCCGTGCGCTGCTTCTTCTTGGCGCGGATGACGCCCTCGACGATCTCGCTCACGTCGGGCTTCTTCCAGCGCGGGTCGCGGCGGCTCGGCGGTTGGAAGAGCCGGCCCGACTCGTCCTCGTGGGTCATGCCGGCCTCCATCTTGCGCTTGTGTGTGCGCTTGCGCGTCGCCAGTGTTTTCATCTTCTTCTGCTTGTAGCTGCTCGACATGCTGCGACTGCTTCGTTCGGATCTCCTCGTGTTGGTGACGTTTCGTTGGCGAGCTTTTTGTGTTGGTGACATGCAAACTGTTGGAAGCGCGGCGAGGACTCCGACTAAGTACGAAACTAAGCCAGCCCACGGAATCTATAATTAGCTTAGTCTTTCAACGGGCTTGCCCGGGGAAGTCTCGGGCGCCACCACCGATCTGACAGACTTGCGCACCCCGACAGAGTTGCGCGCCGCGTTGGAGCCTCCGCTGAGAAGCGAGACGTCGATCGTGCCGCGCCGCTGCCAGTTGAGCTCGGCGTTTGCGTCAAAATTGAGTGCGAACTTGAGCAGCCCCGTGGTGTTCATATGCTGAATTAGCATGTAGTTAGTCCCCGTCCGCTTGCGGATCTTATCACGACGCACACACCTTGAGCAGTGCCCTGTACGGCACCACCTTGTGCATCTCCAGTTGAGAACGTCTTTTGATGCCCATGCCTCGCATGATCGCGTTGCAGACCGCACTCGGGTCGGCCAGTGGGTCGACTGCGAGCATCGCCTACAGAAGCTAATTTGAGCAGACCACAAGCGAATCAAGAACGACCGGTTCAAGTCCTCACCTCGCGCACTTGGTGGAGCGGTAGCTCGCCCGTGCGGTGCTCATCGCGCGACTCGATCTCCCTGTACACACAGCAGAACACGGTCCCCGTTCGGTCCGTCGTTAGCCATGCCTCGCCACCACCACTAGAAGCCTTGTCGCGAGGGCCTCACGCACGTTGTCAGGCTCACATAGTAGTCCTGGATCTCCTTGAAGTGCTGCGTGCGAATCGCCTTGACGAAGAAGCCTCTCGGATAACTCACGCTCTCGGAGAGGACGTCATCGATGTACAGGACCGAGTCGTTGCCGCCGCGCTTCATCTTGTGCATGTCCCGGATCATGGCCTTCTCGAGCGCCTGGAGCTGCATCGACGTCTTGAGCGGGAAGAACTTGCGCAGCGCGACGAGCGCGTCCTTGAGCAGCACGCGCCGCTCGACCACGAAGCTCTCGTTGCTGTAGCTCTCGCTGAGCTTGGCCAGCAGCGAGCCGCACTTGCCGATCATCGCCTCCTGGTCCAGGAAGACGTGGTCCGAGACCGCGTTCGTCAGGCAGAGCAGGAACAGCTCGACCTCGGCGTCCCACGCGAACAGATCGAGCGAGAGCAGAATGTTGTACCCCCACTCGGCGATCAGCGGCTGGAAGCCGTACTTGCGGTGCAGCTTCTCGTAGAGCACCTCCTCGAGGGGCAGCCGCAGGTGCGGGTTCCGCATCTCGCGCTGTCGCTTCTCCGTCCACACTTTGCGGACGAGCGTCTCGAGCTCGCCCTTCTTGAGCGGGTGGCGCTTGACCTTTCCCTGGTGGCGCAGGAACACCGGGATCTCCGCGTGGACGCCGAGCGCGCAGATGTACTCCTGCTTGGGTCGCTGCTTGGCCTGCGGTGTGCCGTTCACGGCGAGGAGCTTGGCGCTGCCGCCGCCGCCGAACGGGTGCTTCGTGTGCTTGCGGATCGCGCGGTCGAGCTGGTGCTGCAAGATGTTGAGCTCCACGCGAGCCTCTTCGACGTCGTGCCAGATCTCGACGAGTGATGGATGTTCGATAGTTAGTCAACTGATCAGCAGCACTGCGTGAGAGCGGAGACTCACCCGACTGAGATGCAGATTGACGCCGCAGTGCTTCTGCAGACGCTCGATCCACTGGAGGATCTCCCTGACCAACTGCTGCGTCTGGCTGCCGACGTTCGCTTCCTTCTCGCCGTCTTCATCGTCGCCGTCGTCTCCATCATCGGCCCCACCCACGCTTTCGTTTTCGTCCCGAAACGGCTGATTGCGATTGTTCTCGCCGTGGATGCGAGCCGCTGCCTCGGCGCGGCGCAGCATCATGGCCGGCGACGAACCCATCGTGGCCTGCATTTCGTCCCACTCGACGTCCTCGTCGGTCGACAGCTCTGGGATCCGCTCGACGATCGACTCCCACGCCGGCCGCGGCGTGTGGCAGTCGCGGATCCGCTCGAACTCGAGCCGTGTGGCGTCGAGGATCTGCTCGGTGTCGCGCACCTCGACCGCGAGCCGTGAGCGGTGGGCCACGTCGCTCTCGTACTGGCTCGCCAAGCCGACGATCTGCTCGTTGAGCGCCGCGAGCTCCGCCTCCAGCTTCCGGTTCTCTTCCTCTTCTTGCCGCACGACCGACTGGAGCAGATCCTCCTGCTCCTTGAGCTTCTTCTGCTCGAGATGCTTCTTGAGCGGGATGCGGGAGATGAAATCCAGGTACGCCGACTTGCTCTGCAGATCGGAGAGCTGCGTGCGCTGCGTCTCGGCCTGCTGCGCGAGCCCGTCGCACTCTTTGCGGATCCTCTGCTCTTGGCTGATCAGCGCCGCATGGTCCTCCTCGAGCTGCGCGACGGCCCCACGCTCGGCCTCGACGCGCTCGTGGTTCTCCAGATGCTGCGTGCGGATCACGCGGAGATCGCGGTCCAGTTGGTGGAGCACGCCCACCAGCTCGTCCTCGAGCGACCGCTCCATCTGCAGCTTCGTGTCGAGATGCTGCTTCTTCACACTGACCAGCTCGAGCGTTTGCTGCGCGTGTGTGTACAGCGAGAAGAACTCGTGGCCCGCGAGCTCGTCCATCGCGCTCGGGTCGACATCCAGCGCCGCGTCGTCGGCGTTGTTGGACCCTGCGTCTCGCTGCTGCACACCACCGCTGCCGACTCGGTAGGTTGCGCGGTAGAGCACGTTGAAGATCTGCTGGAGCAGCGCCTTCATGGACCCGCTACTCGACTGCTGCTGCAGCGCGTACAACACACGAAAGTACTTGGCTGTGTCGGCTTGCTTCACCCGCAAGCTCGCTTCCATGGCTTGTAGCACGCGCAGTTTCTCGACCGAGTCGGCATCTCGCTTGGCTGCGACCGGAGGGAAGACGACCTCGGGACTCGTGACTTTTGGCATATCTATCGCTGGAGGTCCATGGCGCACAGCGACCACGCTGCCGCGAAGTCGCCGCAGGCGTAGCTGCTTTGCGGTGTCACTCTCGCGCGCCGTCGCGGTGTGCTTCAGCAGCGAAGGCAGTCGCGTCGGCGAGGGGGCCGAGTCAGATACAGAACCGTCCTCGTCCTCATCGAACGGCTCACTCCCGTCGAGCGCCACAGCGGCATTATCTGTCTCTGGATCGGCTACTAGATCCATCTAAACCACGACAAACCACGAACTGACGGCGGCAGTTGGAACCCACCGGGTCTGAGGTGCAATAGGACAAAAGCGCACCTAAAAATATGGGTCTCCTGTTGGATTTGCTTTCATTCATGCTTCACACTGTTCTGCTCACTTGCGCGGCGTGGTGATGGTCGTGAACGCGTTCTCGCACGCCGCGCGCGCCGCCTCTTCGCTGCTGTACCGTCCGAGGTACAGCGGCTTCTGCCCCGGCAGGTAGATCTTGGCTGCGTATTTGGTCTTTTGTCGCGTGACGACAAACTCTTCGCGTTCACGATCACGTTCGTTTTCGCTCGTCGCGGCCTCGCTCCGCCGCCCACTGGAGAAGCGGCTCGAGTCCGCGCGCGACGACTCGCGGCTCGAGTGCTGTGAGGCAAACGGCGACTGCTTGCCCGTCGTGAACGTTGGGGCGTCGAGTCGCTGCCCCATCGATTGGCACGACGACGCGCGCTCGCCGAGCTTCTCTCTCTCCTCGCCGTTCGCGTCGATCTCGTCCGCCGACACGTGCCTGATCGTCGCCGGTGCGCCGCCGGCACCCCCGCGTTGCGATCGATTGCGGCGCCACTGCTGCTTCTGGCCGAGCACGGTGTACTTGTCGGACGCGGCCGACCGCGCCGCGTGGGCCTCCAGGTCCTGGTTGGACCCGCTGCGCGCGAGCGAGAACCGGGAGGAGGAGGATGACGACGCCGGTCTCGCCGAGCTCTTGGTGTGCAGCACGAGCTGCGGCATCTCGTACTGCTCGTTCACGCGGAAGGGCGACGACGGCCGCGTGGTGTTGTTGCCCTGCTCGTCCACGCCGTCCAGCGGGGTCTCCTCGTCGATGTCGAGCCCGCTGTCGATCACGGGTGAGACCGTCGCGACATTCTTGGGCTTGGGGACGCCGTAGATGCCGCGCAACGCCACACGCTGCATGGCTTCGGCGTCTTTCGCTTTGCACAAGTAGACTCGAAGGCTCGTGCCTGCAAATACTATTAGTAAGGAGAACCGACGAGCCCCAATTGCCTTCGAAGACGGGAGAGAGAGCTTCAGTACCATAATAATTCTGGACACGAAGCGACGCGGTGAAACATTCGCGCAACATGCACGAATGTAATTACATTCGGTTAAGTGTAAGTACTGATTTAGGAAATAGACCACACAAAACGATCCCTGAGATGTTGCCGTGACCTCAGTACCCGACCCCGTCCAGCCCGACACCACGCTCGGGTTCACCAGCACATCGTAGGGCTGGGACACCGTGGCCGCGAGCCCATCGATGGTGTTGTTGGAGATTTGGACGGGGCGCTCGCCGGCTAGCCCTTGCTGTAGTCCGAGTGCATCACGGTCGCGTTCTTGACGTTGGTCACGATGTTGTCGATGTACGCGACACCCGTGACGAGTCCTTCGTCACCAACAATCGTCTTGAGGCGAAATCCTTCGACGCTGTTGACAACATGGTTGTTGGTGGCCGCGAGACCCGACACTGTATCGGAGCTGTCGGTGGTCGCTCCACCGATCGAGCCAATGGAGATGCCTTGGCCACCCGTGCAGGTGTTGTCACTGACGATGGTGTTGGTGCTGGATTGCATGGCGAGACAGCCATCCTGGTTATGAATGCTGCTAGAAATCGTCACGTGGTCGTTACCGCTTGAGGTCAAAGCCACCCGTGTTCTTCGCGGTGCCGTCACCGGGGGGCTCTTGAGTCTAGCGTGAGACGCGAGAGGTTGGAGTGGACCGAGTTGGTGAAACTGAAGGTGCGGAAGGGCGACTTCTGGAGAGTGAAGCCCGAGAGGTTGGACGTCTCAACGTTTTGAGACGGATAAAGACCGGACGCGTCAGCGACTGTCCCTGGCTCCAGTGCCACGCGCCCTGGCCCGTGCCGCCCACCATGGGGTTGGTTCCCCTGAACAGGACGAGCAGGCCGTCCCAGAGCTTGGCGCCAAACGTGATGCTGGTGAAGGTGCCACTGGGCACAACCGTGACGCCGACCGGCACGGTGAGAGACGAGATGGTGATAGCACCGCATGAGGCGATGCTGTTCGAGTTGGTATACATGCCACAAAGCGTGCAACTGGCCTCGGCTCCCTGGCAAATTATGGGGGAGGCGCGCGTGGACACCGCGAAGGCGACGACAGCAGTCGCGATGGTAGAGGCGTAGGTGAGCTTCGTCGACGAGTGAGCTGGGCAGTTTGGTACTTGTGTCAAAACCAGTAGATCGAAGAATGATCGTCTGTGATGCCTCGCAAGCACCGCGACATTGGCGATGCAGACCGGAGGTGGTGGATCTGGCTTCCCGTGTGAGATCACCCCGTCAACGACAGACCGCATTCCAGTAAGTAAGGTAGTATCAGGTCAACGGAGGCCGCGTGGCAGGTGGCTGCTCTCAGCGACACGACTGACCTCAATACATGCCCCCTCCGTATATAGTACTTTGACCGGGCACGCGTTCGTTGGTCGACTGGCCCTTGAGCAACCGATTTCGCCTGCTTAACAAAGTCAAGCAAATATAAATAATACGGTGCATATATGTGAACTGAATAATGTTATATTCGCAGATACGACGTATCCAGAAGCAGCAGAATCATACAAGGAATGAATCCCCAGTATATAATACATCTCCATCAAACAGCACTGGATGCGGGTGGTGCACGGGGCTCGTGATGAGCTGCTTGTGATCGTGGCTGGCAGTACTGTAGTGCCAACGTCATCTGTCACATAGAACGGACCCTCTCTGGCTGCGGTAGTACTGTCCACGTCCTTCCGCAAGCAAGGACGAGACATTGGAAGAAGACAAGAGACAATATAATACAATAGTGTATTGTCCACTCCGTCCACATTTACCGATCCTGTGCGGTTAAACCGACAAGAATCTCCGATTGGCCGGCTGTGCCACCGGCCGGCGATTGCCCGGTGGTTGGTGCGAAGAACCGCTGGCGGAAATACTGAAGTTTGCAGAACATAGAATTTTAATCTCAACAGCGCCATATTTTTATATATAATAATAGTTATGCGCTTCATCCAGCGGGAAGGTGCCCTTGTCCACTCTGTACACAACACGTGAGACCCGGTTTGGTTTCTGGAGATGGTGAGTGGAGCTCACAGAGGGACTTGAAAGCCTGCCTCGCTTCAGTGACAGTGTTAAATAGGAAATGGCTCAGTGGTTGCTCGCCTTGAAGTCAGTCCGACCCGAGCCTGGATTGTCCAGCACGGTGCTGCACAGCCTCACCATTCGGCGAATGGGCGCTATAGTTTGAGTCGTTTGATTCTCCAGCAATGCAATCATCGCAAGGCACCCAACCACACGCCTGGCGATTCGCTTACCCGCAACCGGCTTCGTCTGATAAGCGTTCTACGCCTGCTGCAGCTGGGGCTCCCCTGACGCTAGTTCCATTCTTGACTGCGTAACGTCCCATCATCACGAGCACCACGCTTGCCACTCCGGCGTCGGCTTATGCGTGCACGTCCAAGTGCAGCGCTTGTGCAGCCCCAGCGCAGTGCGGTTGGCCACCAACTTGGTGAGTGGTTTGTAACCAGCACAGGAGATAACCAGGTCGGTCAAAGTTCAGGAGGAACTCCGCGCCTCGAGCGATCTTCGTGGAAGCAAATCCCTTGCAGGTTTGTTAGATTGGTACACATATCTGGTGGCTCATGAACATGGCAAGCAGGAATATTCCTCCGGGTACGCTCGGAAGTGCCATCCGAAGACACACACTCACGGCCGCATCGAAGCCAACACTACTGTATTGTCTGGCACGGAGCAAATTGACGCTGCATGTACGATGCGCGTGGAGGAGCAACAAAACGTATTCTGTGGATTCTGCCGCCAACTACGACACTAACACACTACTGAATGTAAGCACATACGCTTTTACATTTCGGCTACCATAGCCCACGCGTCAGCCGAGGCAATCATCTCGGCCAGCAACTCATCGCCTCGCGCGGCCAAGTTCAAGCGCAGGGCGCGACACTCGTCTGGCCCTTGCAATCCGTCTTCACCTTAGCCGTGACCGTGATACCCGACCACCTCCAGTTCGAGACCGCACTGGGGTTCACGACCACATCGTACAGGTTGGTCGCTGTGCCGCGTAGCCCGTTGATCGTGATGCCCGTGATCGTGACCTTGCTCGTCGGGGACCCCGTGTATCCGCCCTTATCCTTGCTGTAGTCCGAGTGCATGACGATGGCGTTCTTGACGTTCGTGAGCACGTTGTTGGTGTAGGTCACGCCCGTCACGAGGCCATGCTTGTCGACGATGGTCTTGATGCGGAGACCGTTGTCGCTGTTGATGATCTGGTTGTTCTCCACAGTGAGACCCGAGACCGTGTCGGACGCGTCGACGGCGTCGCCACCGATCGAGCCGATGGAGATGCCGTGGCCGCCCGTGCACGTGTTTCCACTGAAGATGGTGTTGGTGCTCGACTGCATGGCGAGACAGTCATCCTGGTTGTAAATCTTGTTGTTAGTGATCGTGACGTGGTCGTTCCCACTGAGGTCGAATCCGTCCGTGTTCTCGGGCAAGTCGCCGCCGGAGCTCGAGTCGAGCGTGAGCCCCGTGAGTGTCGTCCACGTGGAGCTGAGGATGCTGAACGTGCGGTACGGCATGTTGAGGATCTTGAACCCCGACAGCGTCGACGACCTTACCATGTTCAGGCGGAAAAACACAGGGCGCCTGATCGAAGTACCTTGGCTCCAGTACCATGATCCCTTGCCGTCAAGCGTGCCCGGGCCGTTCACCTTGAGGTTATTGCCCGTCAAGAGGACGAGCGGGCCGTCCCACGCTTTGGTGCCAAACGTCGTCGTGCCCGCGAAGGTGATGGTGGCGCCGTCCTTGACGTTGGTGAGGTCGAGCGTGACACCAGCAGGCACATAGAGGGACGAGATGGTGACGGCGCTGCACGAGCCTATGCTGTTCGAGTTGGTGTACGTTCCCGAGAGCGTGCACCCAGCTTCGGCCTCCTGGCGTATCATGGGGGAGGCATCCGTGGACGTCGTAGCCACTGCGACGAGCGCGGTAATGAGCGAGGCAATAGTGGTGAGCTTCATGGTTGATTGGCCTCTGCAGCTGGCGGGGAAGGCACGTGTGCCCAGCAGAGATACTTGAGTAGTGAGGTCCGGACTCACAGGTTACAGTCCGAACGGACGGGGAGAACGTCACCGCGAGTCTGATGGACTGTCGGTTGCTGTTGACGCTACTCCGTCGCTGCTGGAGACACTGATAAGCATAGACTGTGGGTCCTTGGGTATGTGACTGTTGCTGGCCAGAAAGAACGAGCTCGAGGCGCCGCGGAATAGAAATTTGTCCTCGACGGTTGAGCACTCCATCCACTGCGTTAGATCGATGGAGATCAAGTCTCGAATTTTTCGGAGCCTCGTTGAAGTCGAGGCTGCCCCATCAGACAAGAAGATGCCGCATCGCTGATGGGATGCTGTCAAGTTGTCCTGAGTCAGGACACGTGACTGAGGATGGTGAATCTCACAGTTTGACTCGCGGATTCGCGACGGAGGCGGTCCAAGTTGGACCATCCAACTGCACACCGACGAAAAGGAGTCCACACACACACACATCGTGGTCGACTCCTGAAAATTTCGAGCGTCCCCCATCATTGAGGTTTCGGGTCACGCATCGTGAGGCAAATCTCCAAGCATCGCGCGCGGTGGGTTCAACCTCAGGGTCTCACAATTTACTACCGCCGGTATGTAGGAGTACGTGCCGGCGCCGCGACTGACTGTCAGCAAGGAAAGTGTGCTTGGCTATCTCCTCAGATTACCGTACGTGCCCAAGTGACGTGAAGGGTTGGGGCGTCGACTGTACGCCGATAGGCGTAATGGCTCTCCCGTGAGTCTCTCAGTACTGGAGAGTCGACGAAGACAACGTTCTTCATTTCGCTATCAGTCGCCTCAGAGGAATCAATCCTTACTGAGGCAGCACGATGGGGCCATGCGTGGCTTGACGCCGGGATCGAAACACGCACCGAATCTTCGTTCTCTATCCGCAAACGCCAGCAAAGGGAACGACGGCTCCTCATCTCCTCCTGCTCGGACCAAGCGTGGCTGCCGTGTGCTAAGAATGAGAGCACGTTACTAGCACAGAAAAAACGCGTGAAAACACACAAACCCCCTTTCTACGTCCGGTTTTGGTTGGGCGACGTCGTGGCCACCGCTTCTCGTAGGGGACGAGTGCCTTGCGCCCGCGCGCCCCTCCGGCAAGCTCCGTCGCCTGCGCTAAAGCGCTTCGTGACCACCATCCGTCGCTGCGGCGGGATTTTAGAAACAACCTCCTGGTCGTCGGCATGTTCACCCTGCGCTATGTACCCATGTGAAAACACACAAAAAATGACTTGACTTCTATATGGGAGGGATGACCTCCATTGTGTGTTTTCACATGAACCGTTCTGTGATTGTAACATTTCCTCGCTGAGAATGCGAGTGCACTACGAAGACTTCTCACGCGCAGTACATGGACATCGAAAACCAATAAAAGCATTCCCACCTGGCGATGGATATTGAAGAGGTGAAGCTGCTACTAGCTCCCCCGCTTCTGTACCTTCAAGTAACGAAGCTGGGATTTCGAGTGCGGAGTACTGTAGCAGCGTCATCCGTCGGGGTAGGAGCAACTTCGCAGTCTTCTCGTCGCAGAAGAGAGAGATAGAGACAAACAGACAGACATAGTCGGAGAGACAGAGAGACAGACAGAGAGGGAGAGAGCGAGCAAGAGAGAGAGAGAGAGAGAGACAGTGGGTTGCAGCTGTATACCCCACGAGACGTCACAGCCTTGTTGGCATCGCGCATTCGTGAGGTCCTCTTGCAACTGCACGTTCTCTTTTGGTTGAATGCATCGTCACTCGAGAGACCAGAAACCAGCGCTACCGGTGCTTTGGATACACATCCTTCTGATCGGCAGTATCTGTGTGGGTGGGTGCACGGCGTCGCTGCCCTTTACCGTGCAAAGCACGGTGCTGTGGGCTGTTTGATGCTGGCAAGCCGTGATGATGGTCCGTCGAGCAGACAACAACATGCACCCGAGCTTCAAGCTTCTCACGAGCGGCGCTGAGGCACGTGGTCGATTGCACTTCGCCATCCAGACTTGGTCCGTCGCGTCGTTCCGAGGAAAGAAGCTCTCACCATCGCTTGTGTCGTTTTAGAGACCATACTATCCATCGACACCCCGCGACAGTATGGGGCAGATGGGACGGTACGCTTCCCCCCAGCAGCCTGGACCCCGCCGAGCGTCCATGGCGCTCGCCTCTACCGTACGATGTGGATATGAAGATCTCGACTATCGTGGCGATGAGTCTCTTTCGGACTCACCATAGATACCGATAGATAGTGTCGCCACGAGGAGGAGACTCCCCGCAGCGTTTCTGCGGCATGGTCGCAGATGGGAGAACGGCTACCGCAGTAAACCTCCCTTCACTCGAGCCATAGGGCAGCGAGCGTGTTGTCTCTAAAAGCAGTAGACATCCTTTGCTACCACAGATGCTTCTGCGCAAGCCGGACAGACGGCGGGATCCATGCAGAGACGCAGCATCATGGCACT
>JAADVV010000821.1:0-11966 GCA_023335905.1 Pythium pyrilobum
CAACTACTCGAACGCCCGCACCAACGACAACGGCGCCAACGCCAGTTCCCCGTTCAGTGAACGTCGACAGCATGCGAGCAAGCATGCTCAGCAGCACGGACAATGACTCGTCAGCATCGTCGGGTGTGACGCTCTGGGGCTTCATCGGCGCGGTTGCGGCTGTCGCGATTGCCGTGGGCGTCGTCCTCACCGTCAAGAAAACGCGCACCGCTCGTGGCCGGAGCATGAGCGCTGAGTACGCCGGCGACGTCGTGCTTACGCCTGTGTAGCGTCCACAGCAACGCTTCTTTCCCATGCGCTGATCCAGCGGTACGAAGGTATGCACGTGGTATGCACGTAGTGGAAGGATCTGATACACGCAGCAGCAACAGCAGCGAGAGGTAGCATTACGGCTCTCGTATTAATACTGTACTAGTCTGTCCACGATTAACATGTGCATTTGAGAACCGTCGGTTTGCCAACAAAAACTATTGTTTCGCAACTCCGAAATCACCAAAAGATAGGTGTAATCCGTCGCGACAAGGGCATGGTCTCAACGCCTCGCCAGAGTGCTTACACACAGAGAAATACTCTCCCGAATCTGGCGTTTCGGAACTCACGATTAGGTCTTTTTCGGATTGGTCGCAATTCGCAGAGTTTAGAACCCAAAACTATATTTTTGTGTTGCTCGTGATGAGATCCGTCTGATGGACCAATCAGACAGAACTCCAAGATCAGTCGTCGTTTTGGAGAAAAAGGGAACCCCAAATCGCGAGGTTTTTTGGCGTTCACACGTCACATATGTTTTTAACCCAATCAGCATGCATATATCTTCCCAACAACCAATCATATGAGTGAGATTTTTTATCTTTAACCTTACGGTCTATTGAGACAAATATCGTATTTTAATTCCTACTATTTCCGGACGGAGGACGTATTGTAAGTTTCTGCGCATTTCGTAGAACTTTGCGACCTCTGCGGCATTTTGACGTGGTGACTCACCAAACAGCAGCTTCTCGGGTCTATATCTCGGGCCCCAGAGCTCTTTTGGTTTGGTTCGTTTCAAAAATGCTGCCAATCAGCATTCGATATACCGTGCTTTCAACCAATCGCCAATACTCAAGGGTAGCTGGAGGCGTTAATCGAGAATTGTGTTTTTTTGTATAGTAAATCTTCGCTCAATATTTCCGGACGGAGGAAGTACACGTACCGTCGACCGGTCGCTGACGCCGTGTCGCTTTGTTGGTGCTTCGTCCAGTTTCGTCCACATCGTTGCGGGCCGCAAGACACAACGAGGACCTAACAACCTCCCATCGCTAATACATTTCCCCTCAAGAACCGCATCTGTGACGCCCCTTGGCGATTTCCCGGCGCTTGGGTTGTCCACCGCACGAATCCGGGTGTGGCCGCGCGGCCGACAGTGGCCGCGCGGCCGACACTGGCCGCCCACGATGCGTGTCGGGCTGTGTCGCGTCGATGTCGACATCGGCGACTATTATAACGAGGTCTACCGTCATTCGCCGACTCATTCGCCAACAAGTCACGTCGGCGGCACTCCACCAACCACCAACTCGCTCCTCGACTCGGTCGGCCGCGACGACACAAATATGAATATGGACCCGCGGCGCCGCTCGACGTCACGCGCATCGCTCCGCTCCGAGCCGCCGCTGCGCGTCCCCGCCGCGTCTCCCAGTGTACGGGCGATGGAGGTGCGTCTATCGCACGTCTCGCTCTCCGTCGAGCTCGCCGTGTCACCGCGGATGCGGTCGAACGCGCCGGCGCTGCCGACCATCACCCACGAGATCGCGTCCGCGGTGCGCGGGCTCGGCGCCGGCCGCGCGGCCACGCAGCGCAAGCCCATCCTGCGCGACGTCTCGGGCGTGCTCGCGCCCGGCAGCCTGACGCTCGTGCTGGGCCAGCCGGGCTCGGGCAAGTCGTCGCTGCTCAAGCTGCTGAGCGGCCGCCTCGCGACGTCGACGGCGGTCACGGTGGACGGCGACGTGGCCGTCAACGGCGTGCCGATCGCACAGTTCGGCGGCCGCGTGCCGCAGCTCGTGAGCTACGTGCCGCAGCGCGACCGCCACTTCCCCACGCTGCGCGTGCACGAGACCGTGGCGTTCGCGCACGCGTGCGGCCGCGCGCGCCGCCTCCACCACAGCACGACCGCCGCCACCAGCAACGACGGCAAGAACGACCACGGCGGCGACGCGCTGGCGGCCTCGTCGACCGACGCGATCCTCCAGCGGCTCGGGCTCTCGCACTGCCAGGACACGGTCGTCGGCGACGAGTTGCTGCGCGGCGTCTCGGGCGGCGAGCGCAAGCGCGTCACGCTCGGCGAAATGGACGTCGGCGGGCGGCTCGTGTCGTGCCACGACGAGATCTCCACGGGGCTCGACAGCGCCGCGACGTTCGACATCGTCCAGCAGTACCGCGCGGCCGCGCGCGCGCAGCACAAGACCGTCGTGATGGCGCTGCTGCAGCCGGCGCCCGAGGTGTTTGAGATGTTTGACGACGTGATCCTGCTCAACGACGGGTACGTGCTCTACCATGGGCCGCGCGGCCGCGCGCTCGAGCACTTCCGCGCGCTCGGGCTCGCGTGTCCGCCGCAGCGCGACGCCGCCGACTTCCTCATGGACGTGGGCACGAGCCAGCAGAGGCAGTACGAGAGCGACGCGACCAAGCCGCTGCCGCGCGAGCCCAGCGAGTTGGCCGACGCGTTCCAGCGGTCCGAGATTTACCACGAGCTGATGGAGCGCGTCCACGCGCCCGTGGACGACGGCCTGCGCGAGACCGCAGGAGAGCTGCTCGCCGTGCCCGAGTTCTACAGCCCTTTCTGGGAGAGCGTCGCGCGGCTGGTCCGGCGGGACCTGCTCGTGATCGTGCGCAACCGCGCGGTGCTGCAGACGCGGCTGCTGACGCTCGTGGTGTCGAGCCTGCTCCACGCGACCTTGTTCTTCCAGCTCGACACGACCAACGTGCAGCTCGTGATGGGCATCCTCTTCGCGACCGTGCTCTTCCTCGCGCTCGAGCAGTCGAGCCAGATCCCGGCATTCCAGGCGGCGCGCGCGATCTTCTACAAGCAGCGCGCCGCCAATCTCTTTCGCACGTCGGCGTACGTCGTGGCCACGTCCGTCTCGCAGATGCCCATGGCAATCCTGCAGGTCGTTGTGTTTGGCTCGGTCGTGTACTGGATCTGCGGCTTCGCGGCGCGCGCGCGCGAGTTCCTGGTCTTTGAGCTGCTGCTGCTGCTCACGAACCTCGCGTTTAACGCGTGGTTCTTCTTCATCGCCGTCGCGACGCCCAACCTCCACGTCGCCGAGCCGCTCAACCTGCTCTCGCTGCTCGTGTTCATCCTCTTTGCGGGCTTCATGATCGCGCGCAACCTCATCCCGGACTACCTCATCTGGGCGTACTGGGTCAACCCCATCTCGTGGTGTCTGCGCAGTCTCGTGATCAACCAGTACGGCGCCAGCGAGTTCAACGCGTGTCTCTACCGGGGCGTTGACTACTGCGCCACGTACGACAAGGCCAGCATGGGCGAGTACGCGCTCTCGCTGTTCCACGTGCAGTCCGGGCGTGCGTGGCTCTGGGGCGGCGTGGCGTTCATGGTCGCCACGTACGTCGTCTTCATGGCCATCTCGGCGTACATCCTCGAGCACGTCCGTTTCGACGAGAGCTGGGACCGCGCACCCACGCCCGCTGCCATGGCGGCGGCCGAGTCCACCACCGACGAGCTCACGGACGAAGAGGGCAACTACGAGCTCGTCAAGTCGCCGCACGCGACGGCGGCCGCCGTCGTGATGACGATCCATGAGCCGCCCGCGCAGCGGCCCCGCGACCAGCACTTTGTGCCTGTGACGCTGGCGTTCCAGGATTTGTGGTACTCGGTGCCGAACCCGGCGGACGCCGAGACGGAGCTCACGCTGCTCAAGGGCATCAGCGGCCTCGCCGAGCCGGGCACGGTCACGGCGCTGATGGGCAGCTCTGGCGCCGGCAAGACGACGCTCATGGACGTGATCGCCGGCCGCAAAACCGGCGGAAAGATCACGGGACAGATTTACTTGAACGGCCACGCGGCCACCGACATGGCCATCCGTCGCTGCGCGGGCTACTGCGAGCAGATGGACGTCCACGCCGAGGCCGCGACGGTCCGCGAGGCGCTCACGTTCAGCGCGTTCCTACGCCAGAGCAGCGCCGTGCCGGCGCGCCACAAGTTCGAGTCGGTCGACGAGTGTCTGGACCTGCTGGACCTGCGGCCGATCGCCGACTGCCTCGTGCGCGGCTCGACGGTCGAGCAGATGAAGCGCCTGACGATCGGCGTCGAGCTCGCGGCGCAGCCCAGCGTGCTGTTTCTGGACGAGCCCACGAGCGGGCTGGACGCGCGCGCCGCCAAGATGATCATGGACGGCGTGCGCAAGGTCGCCGCCTCGGGCCGCACGATCGTGTGCACGATCCACCAGCCGTCGTTCGAGGTCTTCCAGGTCTTTGACCGTCTGCTGCTGCTCAAGCGCGGCGGCGAAACCGTGTACTTTGGCGACCTGGGCCACCGCGGCCGCAGCATCGTCGAGTACTTTGAGGCGTTCGACGGCGTGGCGCCCATCCCGTCGGGGGATTACAACCCGGCGACGTGGATGCTCGAGGTCATCGGCGCTGGCGTCGGCGCGTCCACCGAGGCCAGTGGCGATGTAGGTGACGAGAAGGAACAAGTCGCAATCCCCGTCGACTTTGTCGCGAGCTTCAAGGCCAGCGAGAGGAAGGCGTGGATGGATGTGGAGCTGGACCGTGACGGCATCACGCGACCTGCGGCGAGTGTCGACGCGCTCGCGTTCGGCACGAAGCGAGCGGCGGGCAATGCGCTGCAGGCCCAAATGCTGATCCAGCGGTTCTTCCGCACGTACTGGCGCACGCCGGACTACATGCTCACGCGCGCGGTCGTGTACGTGCTGCTCGGCGTCATCTTTGGCATCTCGTTCTTTGACCGCAAGTGCGACACGTACCAGGGCGCCAACGCCGGCATCAGTCTCGTGTACGCGACCACCGTGTTCATCGGCGTGGTCGCGTTCGAGGCCGCGCTGCCCATGGCCTCGGAGCTGCGCGCGTCATTCTACCGCGAGCGCGCGTCGCAGACGTACAACGCGCTCTGGTACTTTGTGGGCTCGAGCCTCGTGGAGATCCCGTACGTGCTGGTCGTGTGCCTGCTCTTCTGCGGCGTGTTCTTCCCGCTTGCGGGCTTCACGGGTGCGTTCCGCTTCCTGCTCTACTGGATCCACATGTCGATGCACGTGCTGCTGCAGACGTACATCGGCGAGTTCCTCGCGATCGCGCTGCCCGACCTCGGCTCGGCCATGTCGGTCGGCGTGATCGTGAGCACCGTGTTCTTCAACGCCATGGGCTTCAACCCGCCGGCGAGCGCGCTGCCCGCCGGCTACAAGTGGCTCTACCACGTGGTCCCCACCAAGTTCTCGTTCTCCATCATGGGCGCGATCCTCTTTGGCGAGTGCGAGCACGCGAGCGACCTCGGCTGCGAGAAGCTGCGCGGCGAGCTGCCGCCGGCGTTCGCGCCGGGCACGACCCTCCAGCAGTACGTCGCGCGCGTGTTCCTCATCGAGAGCGACGGCGTGGGGCGCAACTTCTGGCTCGTGGTCGCGTACATCGTGGTCTTCCGCGTGCTCACGCTGCTCGCGCTGCGCTTCATCAACCACCAGCGCAAGTGAGCACGTGTAATTAACGCCTATCAATACTTTGTTTTGGCTTGGACGTGTCGTCGACATGGGTACATCATCATCATGTGCTGCATGGAAGGTATTTAGTATCGCAGGGTTGTTGGCGCCAACGTTCACGTTTTGTTGGCGGAAAAAAAAAAAAAAGGGGCGCCAACGCCAACCCTTCCTCTCGTCACGACATGGAGAATGGCGGCGGCGACGTCGAGATGGAAATGCCCGCGATAGCGTCGCCGCGTGCGGGCCTCTCTGCGCGCTCTGTGGGCGTCTGCGGCTGCTGCGTCGTGTGGGAGGTCACGCGCGGGCCCCACGCGGGCGAGCGCGCGAAGTTTGCGTCGCGCGAGACGCCCTGCGCGACGCTGGGCGTCGGCCGCCGCGCGCAGTGCTGGCTGCGGCTGCGCAAGGACCTCGAGGTCTCTGGTCTCCACGCGCAGCTGGAGGCCGCTGCGGACGGCGGGAGCCTGCGCCTGCGGCTGCGCGACTGCAGGAGCACGAACGGCACGCGCATCAACGGCCGCGCGGCCGCGGGCGGCGAGTTGTACGCCGTGGAAGACCAGGACCTGCTCCAGTTTGGACGCAGCACGGTGCGCGTTCGCCTGGGCGACACGCAGTGTCCGCGAGCGAGAGGTGATGGAGACCGTGGAGTGGGGACGACCGAGGCGGAGACAGTGGCACAGCCAGCGGCGGAGCCCGAGCCGACGCAGGCGAAGGCGAGCGACAGAGAGGACGAGGCGGGGGCGGCCAACGAGCACGAGGACGAGCACGCCTTTGAGGAGCGAGCGCCCGCGAGCGTGCAGACAAGCCCCGCGCCGCCGCGGGGGCAGCGCTGCATGGTCTGCGGGCAGGAGCTGAGCGCGTGGAGCGTGCTGGAGCAGCATCTCCACGTGAACGCCTGTCTCGACCAGCGCGTGACGCCGCCTCTGCAGCCGCCGCGTCGGACGCCCTCGAATGCGTCAGCGGCCGGCCGCAAGCGCAAGCGGACGGCGCAGACGACGCTGCGCAAGCCCGAGGACGAGGAGCTCGCGGTGGCGCTGGCCCTGTCCAAGTCGCTCGTGGATCCGGAGCAGCAAGTGGACATGGAGTTGGCGCTAGTCGCCGGCGAGCTCGCGCAGCTGGATGCGCAGCTCAAGAAGCTGCAGAAGAAGCGCGTCGTGTTGGTCAGAAAGATGGAGAAGCTCGACAAGGCCAAGCGCAAGGTCCACAAGAGCCAAGTGCGGGCGCCCCACGAGACGCGCGCGCTGCTGGACGTGGAGACGGCACTGCGCGTGCTGTTCCCAGAGACGAGGAAGGCGACCAACAGTAGTAGAGATGCAGAGCAGGAGAAGCAGAAGGAGGACGTGCGACCAGGCGCCGCTCGGCTGATGGTGGCGTATCGATCGGCGATGGCGACGAGCAGAGGGGCGGGCGAGTACGTGACGATGTGGCGGCGGTGCGCGCAGCGGCGGCACTGCGGAGAGGACGAGGACCAAGACGGCGACGACGACGCGTTGTACACGAACGAACTGGCGTGGAGGTGGCACGCGCGAGCCGAGACGGAGAAAGCGGCAGTCGCCGCGTCGCGACAAGCGGATGCGGCGGCCACAGAGGAGCAGCTCAAGCTTGACGCCCAGGAACCCAACAACGATGGCGTCCACAACCCCCAGGTAGACAAACTCGCAGTGCCCGAGGTGGTCAAGCGCGTGTTCCCGAACTGGCAGGAGAACCTCGCGTTCCTCGAGACGCAGAGCCTGCGGGATTTAAAGACGGCGCTGGACGAGATGCGGCGCCTGCGCGCAGCGAAGCGCGCTGATGCTCGCGTAAATAACCAGATTTCCGATGCGCAGGATGGGCAGACATCACGAGACGACGGGTTCGATGCTGCGGATGGAAGTGGTGAACCAGAGCCTACGACGACGAGGAGACGCGAAGAGGCGGAGAAGCAGGGCGAAGACGACGACGAAGCGTGGGCGTGTTTGTTCTTTGAGGAAGAGATGGAGCGGCTCATTCGGCAGCACCAAGAGCTCAACAGCGAGGGATCTCTAGCCGACGTGGAGGTGGAGATCGTCGAGCTGACGAGCAGCCAGGACGACGACAACGCCGACACCAACGAAGACGGCGACAGGCCGTCGTTCGCTGGTGGAGACGCTGTACCCGCGGCGAGGACTTCGCCCAGCATCGTGCTAATCGAAGATTCGTCCGACGAAGAAATGGCGACTGCAGAAACGAGTGAAGCGACCGAGTCGCCGCAATGCGCCACCCCAGAGCCCGAGGATGATGTGCCATCCGAGCGAGAGCAAGAGCTTTCGGATGGAAAGGAGGACGCGTTGACCTCACCAGCGACGAGCGGAGCGGGCGAGACTGCTACGCTAGGACGCCAGCAGCACGCACCCACCCACTCAAAGCCGGTCGACGGTCACGACACGGAGCCTTCGCCGCTTGACGCGGCGACCAGATCCACCACTGCGCTCGACCTCGAGCAGCAGCTTCTCGCGGCCATCAAAGCGAACGAGAAGCTGTACGAGGCCGTGCTGCTTCTCCAGCCGCTGGATCTGCAGCAGCTGCATCAGTACGTTCGCGACGACGCCGGCATCAAGTGCACCAAGAGCGCGCTCGTCCGATTCTGCGATCGCCACGGAATTACATTCAAGAGCTCGTGATCCTCACCTACGTCGTCTAGTGGGTGTCCCCCCCGATCAAAGCCCCGCCGCCGTCGCGGATACACGCCGCCGTCGCCGCGGTCGATCGTTGTGGTGGCGGTGCGACGTCGTCGAGATGCAGCAGATCGGCGGTGCGTCCCGTGGCACTGCTTCTACTGACTGAGGAAGCCGCGAGCGACCCGCAGCGTCGACGCGACGCCACCGCATCCGCTCGTGACGACGACGACGACGACAGCTCGACTGCTGCGCGGCTTCGACACCCCGCGGTCGCCTCGCTGGCGGACCGGATCGACCGCCAGATCTTGACCGGCAGGCTGACGGCGATCGCGACGGCCTTGGCGCCGGTGGACGACGGCGTCCGCTGGACCGCCAGCTCGGAGCCGCTGTCGCTGCTGCCCAGCGAGACGAGCCGCGCGGACCGCGCGATGGCCTGCCGCAGCGCGCGCAGGAACTTGGTCTTCTCCTGGATCGAGTCGCACGCCACGCGGTACCGCTTGACCGACCGGATGCCGGCGAGGTGCTCGAGGTACCGGAAGCGCGAGCCGGACTTGCTCGTGCGGCTCGCGTACCGGTTGAGCGACGGCGTCCGCGTGAAGAGCGCGGTGCTAGTGGGCGGTTCGTGCTGCTGCTGCGATGTCTGCAAGAGATCGCCCGTGGACGACGCGAACGAGACGGAGCTGCGTCGCCCCGTCAGGAAGGCCGATAGCGAGCTCAGCTTGGGCGACCGCTTGAGCGTGGCCGGCGAGAAGTGGTGGCACGAGCAGCGCCCGACCTTGGAGACCTCGAGCGTGAACGAGTAGCTGGTGGCGTCGCCGTCGTCAGCCCCGAGCGGGGAACAGGCAGCGGCGATCGGCGCGAGCAGCTCGGCTTCGCTCGCGGCGGCGTCGTCCTCGCGGCAGCCCTCGCTCGCCGCCGTCGTGGTGGAGACCGACTGGTCGCGCGCGGCGGCGGCGTCGTCCACGATGACCGCGCAGGAGAGGCAGATCTGCCGGCGGATCTTGAGCTTCTGGTCTTTGAGCTTGGCCATGAGCAGCATGTCGGAGAGCAAGATGAGCCGCGAGCGCTCGCCGCCGCTGCTTCGCTGTCGCTGCAGTCGCGTCGTCAACGGCGGCGGCGGTGGCGGTGGGGATGCTGCCGCCGCGCTCTGGTTCTGCGTCGCCGTGGACGCGTTCGAGAAGGACGTGTGGCGGTCTGAGCCGCCGCCGCCGCCAATGGAGTAGCCCCTCGCGGACGACTGGGAGCGCAGGATCTGGGCCGTGGCGGTTGCCGAGCTGCGCCGGTCGTCGCCGAAGATGGACACGCGGAACCAGTCGTCGCGTGCGTGTTGCTGCGCTAGCGGAGGCGGAAGCGCAAGCGGAAGCTGCAGCTGCGACTGCGACTGGACGGACGACCGCCGCCGGGGGCGCCGCCTGCGGAAGTGGCGCAGCAGCTTGGCCGGCCAGCGCGGCGCGTCGAGACTCGTGACGTTGGCCCATGCCTCGTGGAGCAGCGTGCGCGAGGGCTGCAGCAGCTCGAGCCCGGTGCTCGACGGGTGCATCATCTGGTGGAGCTGGTAGAGCCGCGCGTTGTTTTGGGACTCGCGCACCTTCTCGTTGACGTAGTTCGACACGGCCTCGATCCTCTGGAGCGACTGCTGCAGCACGAGCGTCTCCTCGGGGCCCGTGGCGTTGTGGAGCAGGCTCCGGAAGAGCAGCGGGTACCGGCAGATGCGCTGCACGGGCTTGATCATGGTCGAGTTGATGTCGAGTGGCGGCAGTAGCTCCGCGTCGCCGTCGCCGTCACCGTCGCTCTCCTGGCTGCCACGCAGCGCGGTCTCGTTGAGCTGCGCCGTGAAGTCGGCGAGGCTCGGGTACTGGCGCTGCAGGCGCTCGAGCTCCTGCTTGGCCGAGAGGTACGAGCCGCAGTAGAACGCGTACACCTTCATGTACTCGATGGTCGAGAGGAACGCGCGCGCGAGCCCGTGGAGCCGCGCGAGCGTGCCCGTGAAGCCCACGCCGAACGGGTCGCGAGCGCGTGGCACTGGCGGTGGCGCTGGCGACGGGTTGCTCGGCGGTTGCTGCTCGCAAATGGGCGTGAGCTGCCGCAGCAGCTCCTCGTGGATGCTCAGGATGGTCGACGTCGAGTGGTGGAGCGCGCCCATGGCGCCGAGCGCGATCTGCCGCCGCTTGGCGAACGCCTGCAGCGGCTCGAAGAACTGCCTGACGAGGCTGCGCAGCGCCGCGACGTACGACTCCTCGGTCTGCCAGATCTCGCGGAAGATGGCGTCGACCTGCGAGGCCTTGGAGGGCGTCGTCGCGGCGGCAGTGCGACGCGGACTGACGGGTGCGGACGAGGGCGTGGGCGTGGGCGTGGGCGTGGACGTGGACGTGGACGTGGACGTGGACGTGGACGTGAACGCTGGGCGAGGCGACGAAGGGGACGCGTGGTGGTGGACATCGTCGTGGTCGTCGAGCAGGAACGTGGCGAGGCGGAAGTACGGCGGCGGACGGCACGACCGCGTCGTCGGTGTCGAGGCCGCTGCGGCAGTGGTCGAGTCGTCGCTGCGTCGTTGGTTGCTGCTCTCGCGCGGCGACTCGGCCACGGCGTCTGCGCACGAGTGCGTGTCGCTGCCGTCCGAGTCCGAGTCGCTGCTGTCCGAGTCCTGTTGGTTGCTCTTCATGCGGTCGCGCGGAGGCTGCGGCTGCTCCTCGGAGGGCGAGAGCGAGCCCATGGCGCGCATCGTCGCGTCCAAGATGAGCGATCCGCGGCGCGTTCTCAGCGGCTGCGACGGGGGAGGACGAGGACGAGCAAGCGCCAGCGCGAGCTCGTCCCGCGGCGGCGTGTGGCTTCTCGGCGGTCGCCGCAGCGCGACAACGGCTTCGAGCTTGAGCGGCGAGAGCGTGGTCGAGGTCGAGGTCGAGGTCTTCTCGGGTCGCTGGGGCGACGCGAGCATTTGGTTGTGGCTCTGGCTGCGTCTCGGCGTCCGCGTCGCGGGCGGCGTCCACCACGTGCTGCGGTCCACTGGCGCGTTTCGGACGGTGACGGCGAGCGGGTCGAGACTTGTCGGCGGCGGCGACGATAGTCGCGGCGGTGGCGGGCGAGTGACCGCGTCCAGCATGAGTGGTGGCTGCCAATGGCGTCGGCGTGTCGGCGTCGGAAAAATGCCGCTCAGCTTTTCTCTCTCTTTCTCTCTCTCTCCACCGGCGGGTGAGGTGCACATGCCAGCGCCTCCAGTGGCTTTGGAACGCGCAGAAATAGGTGACGTGGGGGCGTATCCATCCAAGGGAATCGAACGCATCAGGTGCCGCGTGGCGAAGAGCACGACGAGGTCTGGTCGCGTTTCTCTATATTTGGCGGCGTGGAGAAGAGTGGGCGACGGAGACGACGACGACCGAACGCCAGCGCCAAGGGCATGGGACGCAGAGGACGCAGAGGACGCAGAGGATGCGAGAGAAGAGAAGAGAAGACATGACGCCAACGGCATCCGACGTCCCAGTAGCGTACTGCGTCGTACTAGTAATACGTCCTACTAGTAGTGGCGGCAGTCGCCCGAAACGACCGAATGCGAGAAGGGAAAACGCTTTGGGGAAACAAGAAGAACACGATGCGGAGGAGGAGATCTGATCAAGAGATCACCACGCGGACCGTACGG
>JAADVV010000822.1:0-11956 GCA_023335905.1 Pythium pyrilobum
CACACTTGGGCGTGTCGTGACGGTTGTCCGATCCCGTCGTAGTTACCGTATGTAGTTATTTCGTGTCCTGTTAACGAGACTATGGCGTTATGAAATTGCTGCGATGTGCACGCTGTGTAAATTTTGATTTGATTTGTTTAGATAGCGTTGAATGATGGAAAAAGATCGTGATATGTTATGTTGGGATTTAGTTTGGATCAAAACCTGAAATCTTGCTAGTGTACCAGTACGGTAATAGTGTAGGACCTATTGTCGAATTCATCCCGAATGACCGTATTATTTATAAATCCACCAAGAAATAGTCCCATATTAGGGTGCGTTCTGGGAGCAGGGGTCCGACAATTTATATTGTTCAGTGATTGTGGCCTGAATCTAGGAGCAGGAGTCCGACAACTTAAATTGTTGAGTGATTGTGGCTTGACAGTTAATCACGAGAAATGATTGTGGGTGGAAAATCTCCCGGTGTGAAGTATTGACAATATTCAGAGAGAGTTTGTTGAGCCAAACTAATAAGGAACGTGGTCTGTAGATTCTACCAGAGTTCAATAGAAACATCGCCATCTTCAGGTCCAGAAGCCCTGCACGCTCAGTTCGCTCGTGAACGTGGGCAAAGTGAGCAGCTCGATGGTCAGCAAGCTCACGTGCGCCTCGCGCGTATTGAACAGCGGCGGCTTCTCTCTCTGCACAGCGAGCGCGAACTTTCGCCACCCGTCCTCGCCCCCACAGCGAGTAGCTCGCCGTAGTCCAAGTCCACCTCCCTTCGTCCTCGTCCAGGCGGCGGCTCTCGGCCTCGCAGCCCCGCCAATCGCCTTGATATCATGAGGCTGTGCATGCTGATGATGAGCTGAAGTCTATTGAGCGCAATTAATGTACCCTAATAGCTGGGGAAATATGGATAGCATGATGTCTACTATGGGTCAACCTGTCGGCCAAGGAGGATGGCTTGCCAGGGATGTAGATCGGATGCGAAAAGGTCGTGCAAGTCACGATGAACTGCACGTGGGGTGGGATAATGGACTTGTCTGCTGGCACAGGAGTCCATCGCTAACTTGGCGAAGGTGTCCGTGATCTTGTTGTGGGCGCGGTAGTGGTGGGTCCATCGCCTGATATCCAGTCGGTCTGCCAGCCCCCTAGCTGATGGTAGAGCCGAAGCAGTCTGGAGTTCTGCGGTGGACGATAGTCGCGCATTTGGCGAAGAATGAGGTTGCTGTCTCCAACAACCTCCAGGTTTGGCCAGCAGTAGAGCTGAGCCGCTTGGAGCCCTGTGAGGAGTCCTTCATACTCGGCCTGATTGTTGGTCGTCCAGAGTCATATTTTGACAATGAATCTCTGAGTCAACCGAAGCGACTTGGGGGAGGTACACAAAAAAATTATATCCGGAAAGGTCCCCCGAATTTGGGCGGCTGGCACTGAAATAACAAACCAATAGTAAGCCAATTGACGGGGTAGTCAGCCAGATTTGAGCATCGGGCGCGACGCTAGTGGGCAAAATTCTCATTTTTGCTCCAAACTAATAAATTGGGTATCAAATGGGCAGAAAAACTCCATATTTTACCCAAAATAGGTTAGGTTTAACTACAAAATCGCAGATTGGGCAGGGCAGCTGGCTAGAATCAGACGACTGATTTGATGCTTTTACGGAACAGACAAAATTTCAGGTTCTGAGCCACTTTTCCAAATCTTTTATTTGTTGGTGACCCCCCAAAAAGCCTGATTGTGCTTCGGTTGACTCGGAGATTCTTTGTTATGATTACGGATATACCCGATTAGAACACCGGCCCCGATTATAGTTCGGTCGCCGTCTGAGCCAGTCACTAATAAAGAATAGAAGACCTCACCTAAATAGTGGACCTGTGTCGAGCGCCAAAGGCACTCGTGGCACTTGTCGAAATGGCTCAGCGCCGCAACTCCATCCCGCGATCTGGCGCAAGCAGGAGGTGATCGCTTGGATCGTCGACGAGGGCGAGAATTGCCCCAGTCGTACCATCGCCCACTTCCGTCCGCTTGGGCTGAATGTCGATGGCGCTGCAGTGAGGAAGTGGTGGCGCTGCCGTGACGAGATCATGGCTGCGAAACCACACCAGAAGCGCTTGTCCGGCGGTGGAAGAAAGCCTCTATCAGTCGACATGGAGGTGCTTCTCTATGACAAGGTCGTAGACAAGCGCCTCCGTAAGGAGAAGGTGACTCGATCGTGGATCGCCGACATGGCGCAGGCAATCTACGCGTCTCTCCACGTTAGCGACGATAACCCCAAGTTTTCAACATCCAGGAGCTGAACGACTGTTTGGATGAGGTTTGTATTTTGCATGATGAATGAAAGACCGTTTTCCGATTAGAGTCCATTTTTTGCTGATTTTCCGCTGAGGACCGGATTGTAATCGGGCATATCCGTTAGATACGGCGGTTGAGTGTCGGGGAAAAGGCCCCGCATTTCAGTAATATTAGATAACCACCGTGTTTTGCCAATAGTTTCAATATCCGATGGTTATTGGATTCGACTGTCTAATCGCTGACTGGTCAGACTGATTATCAATTTCAACGTGTGGCTGCTAAAATGTGCTGGCTGCTATTAGTATTATCCGAGTTTTGCGGTACTGTACATTACGACTCCCCAAATAGCACAGCGGACTGCTCAAGTGACAGGGACAGTCTCGTGTTGGTTTAACCCTTCTAGCCTCAGGACCGAAAATGAAATCTTCTCAATTTTTAAATAGTATTCACACAGACTCGTGTCGGTTTTACCAATAATATTGTTAAACCAACACGAGACTGTGCCTGTCACGCTGTCTCGATCCACCCTATATTATAGGGTCTATCGAGACAGAATGCCTCTTTTGAAGCGGCGTCCCAACACATGCCAGTTCGGCGAGTTGGCGAGTTGCAGGAAAAGGCGAATTCCACAGCAAGAAAAAGGGTTGCCAAAACAAAAAGTGGTGAAAACACCTGGCTAATCCAGATACAAAGCATGCTGTGACTGTAGGCGGAGCATCAGGCTTACAGGAATCGATCGAACACTTTATTGGCTGGAGAATTGGTTCAACGTGCTCTAATTCCCACGATGTCACTATGGGGTCCACGTCACAAATTTGAACGCCGATGTTTCAACCCCTGATCAAAATGGAGAGTGATGGGGGAAGACTGTGTATCCGTATTTTTGGGTGGCATGATGGGTACATTAGTGACTGAGTTAAAGTATAACCCGTCCAATTGGACCTCCTAAATATAATACATTGGTATATATTGGGTATTCGTTTAGAAATCAACTACGGTACTATCAAACTGACGCCCCCAAGCTCCGAGGAGGTGTTTTTGAACGGTTGTATCTCAGCGACTAGGGGTTCGATTTGGGCGGGAAAGGTAGAATCCGTGTCAGCAAATCAAAAGCTAGCAGCTGATCTGCCTCAATTTGCGCGAAGATCAAAACTTAATTTTTTTGTTTTCGGCCCACCTCCGCAAACGACGTAATTTTGGTACACTTGAGTCAGAAATCGGGTCTTAAAGTAGATCCAGTTTGTTGAGAACCGAAGCACCAATCTCAGCTAGAGATTGGTTCATTGATAATTCCTCCCTGGCATCTTGCAAGATCTTGATGATTTTAATCCTTACTTAACTGTGGAGTCTGTTGAGCGCAATGAATGTACCCGAATATCTATGTAAGGTCTACGATGGGTCAACCTGGCGCCAAGCAGTATGGTTCGCAGGGGAGCACAGCTGATAGTGCAGAATGCCCGTGCGCAATGTCGGGTGGTGGACTTGACTGCTTGCTCGGGAGTCCGTCGCTAGGTTCGCCAGCGTGTCAGCGATCTTGTTATGGGCGCGGTAGTGGTGAGTCCAGCGTCGGATGTTGAGGCGGTCTACCATTTCGCGTGCTTGTTCAAAGAGGCTCCTGAGCTTACCGTTCCGGGGTGGTCGATAATCGCGCATTTGGCGCAGGATGAGGCAATGATCTCGAGGTCGGTCCATCCATTGTTGTTGTTGTTGTTGAAGTTGGAGTCTATTCAGTTACATCTGTGTGAACCGTATAGCTAAAGGATATGCATGAAGCCAGCCGGGGCTAGCGAGACCGGAGGAAGTGCCGGCCCGCCACTGTAAGATATCACCAGGCAAGTGAGTGGAGAGTCCTCTCCATTCAGGACGGTCGGACGGGTGGAACGTCTGGAGACTCCTCCTGGAGTCCATGGCGACGTTGACAGAGAAATGACCTTTTCAAAGATTGGGCCGAGAGCGCTGACCCGATCACTGGGTCGGAAAGGCAGGCTTGAGACAACCGTGCCGCCACATCCCGGTGGCCGGGCGTCTGAGCATCGCCCCTGCTCTCGCAAGCCGATGGGGCCGGCGGGCGAGATAACCCGAACTGTGGACTGAGCCCTTCAAAAATAAACGATGACCTTCACAAATGGAGAAAACTCCTCACATAAACCATTTGATTTGGATTTCAACCAATCAAAAGACCCAAATTCTGATTAATCAGGAGGGGCGACATTCTAGGGGTAGGTTGACGCGCATCGCGCTAGCTTGCGCGGCGTTTGCACCGCCAACTTCGCTTCGCTCGTGGCGGCCAGAGGCACGCGCTGGATTAGATAGATCATACTGGCAAGTGTGGGGTCGCGATCGAGCATGCTGCGAGGGGGGGGGGTACCCTCCCCCCTCCGCATGAGCTTTCGCTCCTAGTCCCATTTATGTTCCGGGAGGGATGAAGTTTTCTCCATTTTTGAAGGACGTCGTTTATTTTTCGTATTCCGTCCCGGCGGGCGATCGCGGTCAGACGGTCGGTGGCCTTGAAACAACGCCGGGCACCTGTCGAATGCAGCATGGCTGGCGAAACACACAATGGCGTGTCCCTGGTCCATCCATTGTGGTGTGCCGCTTGGAGGCCCACCAGAAGGCCCCTACACTCGGCTAGGTTGCGTCGTGAATGCTCCTGTCAACAGGGCGTGCGGTATTTAAATACTGCGGGAATACTTCTCCAGAAATGGAAAAAATAAATAAGCCCGATACTTTTTGGTATTACCAAAGTATTCCTGAGCGATGGGGCTACCTCAATCCTACGAATGCGAAGCTGCTGAATCGTTTGAGCGCTCTACATCTTCTCTTTGTAATGAAGCATCATGATGTCCTCCAGTGTAGATGTTGATAGACTTTGCCTCAATCGTGAGTACGTGAGCTTGGCCGCGGAGAAAAACCGCTCGCACTCGTTCGACGTTGGCGGCGAGTCGATGTTCTTGGCCTTCGGAGACGCCTTGCGTCTCTTGTACGCACCTTCAACGAATGTCATCTCCTCGTTCTCAGGCTCCCCAGCTGCCGGTGTTGCGAGGAAAGAGACTACCTCGCGTCGCTCGACTTGTGAGAGCGTCTCGCTTCGCTGCAATTTGACGAGCGCGTCCTCGAACTCTCTGATCTCTGCCTTCCTCCCGAGGTACGGCTTCATCTCAGGGAACGCCAGGTAAGGTCATGGTTCATGATCGCTGAGCTTTTCTCTTTGTGGTCCACGCCGCGTGGCGCCCCGACGGCGCAGTGCCGTGGGGAAGGCGGTGCTTGCCACAACAAGTGGCTCAGAAAGTATTTGGGAAAAATCCCGAATTGGAAAATAATAAATACGATACCGATATCGGCACATATTTTGTATCGGTATCTTCTTGTACGTGCCTGCCAGGCTGACGGCAGCGCTCCACACGATCGTCGTGGAGCCTGTGATGCGGCTGACTGTATCCACTGCGCAGCCGGCACCGCCTGACCCTGGGTTGCCGCGGGAACCGCCATCAAAGAGAAGCACGTGTGCTTGACGTTGCGCGTGCAGAGGTGGGCTGGTGGCGGGAGGGGTGGCGTTGAAGAACACCAAATCTCGCTCACCAGGCTGGCTAAAAACTTCGGCATTGACTCGTCGCGGCTCAGGCGATACGCGAGCGTGTCGAGGGCCCGGCAGCAACTGGCGTTGTGAACCGCGCTGGCTTGGACTCGAGATCAGGACCGGTCAGGATTGGCCATGCCACAACGCCAGGATAGGGTAACCAACAATGTCTCCAGGACGAGTTGCTGCCATGCTGCTTAGAGGACGGGGGACGGACTGGCTCGTGCGTCGGCTGCGTGACAGCGAATATTGCGAGATCTTGAACCCTGGCGACCACTCAGCTTTGCTACCGTATTCGCATTGTGCTGGGGACTGGAGGCAGAGGTTGCGTGTTAGTCGCATCGAGGCAAGCGAGAAATACTATACGACGACAAAACATACTTTATTTGGTTCCAACTGGAACTTCCATATTGGAGGCAGCACACAACCAGAGCGCGTTCGCAGCGAATTACGGCTTAGTCACGGCGGAAGCGCTTCGGCGTGCACTTGCTGGACGACGAGCTCGGCGACGACGTGGTAGCAGGGGGCGAGGTGGTCGAAGGAGCCGACGTGGTCGAGGCGGGCGTCGTGGTCGCTGGAGTCGAGTTCGCCGAACCCGAATCCGAGTACTCCGAGTCCGACGACGGAGCAGTCGTGGTCGCCGTTGGCGTCGCGGTGGTCGCAGTAGGAGCAGTCGTGCCTGACGACGACGAGCCACTGCTCGCGCTCGCACTCGCACCCGAGAGCGTCGCGCACGAGAGGTACGCCTGCCACGCCGGGACGTGGAGCGCGAGCCAGATCGACTGGAGGCGCTTGGCGCCGGCGCACTTGCTCTTCTCGTACGGCAGCTTGGCTGGCTTCTGCGGATAGGTGACGGCACAGTTGTCGTCGTAGAAGACACGTTCATCGTCGCACCAGACCTCACACGGACCCATGTGCGTCGAGTCGAAGCCGGTCTCGTACTCAACGTACTCGGGCAGCGCCTGCGGCGTACCCGTGGCCGCGGAGAAGCCGCACTCCTTGGTGGAGGCGCCGTCGGGTGTGAACTTGTCGTAGACCATCTCGCGGATGGTCTTGTACTTGGTCTGCGCCTTCCAGGCCTTGAGGAACGCCTCCGTGTTTTCCTCCGGGCCGTAGCCGAAGGACATGCCAGTCGGCACGGTGAGCGTGTTGGGACCGTCGATTGTGCCCGACGGCGAGTTGCTGATGTCGCTGTTGGGCTTGGGTAGCGTCATCTTGCTGTGCGCGTCGGCCGAGTGCAGCGTCGCGACCGCCAGAAGCGCCGCCGTGGTGAAGATCGAATTGAACATGATTGGAGTGGAATTGGGTTGCTGTGCTTGTTTCGCGAGGCAGAGAATCGCAGAATGAAAGAGGGGATCCGCGTGGACCCTCCTCCTCCAAAGCAAGTTGCAGTCACCGAGGGCCATGCTGGTTTCCCTCCACGCTGCAGTGCCATTCGACCGTCTCCTCCGTGCTGCAGTTCCAGGTGGCGGCTCGCCGCGAGACCGACTGGGCGTCGATTCGACCCCTCGACGGTCGAACTTCGCCGTGTGATCACACAGGAAACCGCCCTGTGTCTGTACGTGGAGCTATGGTCTCCGCTTCCACATGGAACCACAGCAGAGGGCTGATTGCGAGTCTCCAGTACCGGCGAATCGCGGGTTCAACTGTAACACCATACGGCCAGTCGCCGCGTTGCATCTTCCACCGTGTGCCGTCGTTGAGGAGATGATAACTCCACCACCCATGGGGACCAAATTGGCGTGAGGCGGGCACATCCGAAGAGCTCAGCTCTGGGTGGGTGAGCCATCCGCGACCGGCGGAGTGGCCGCTGTGGAGCTCACTGTGATTACCGTATAGATAAGAAGCTCATCAATATGCTCGGAAGGGTGCCCGGAATTCCTGGCAGTCTGGAGCGCAAACGTTATTTTGAACGGACAAGTTGCCATCGTCGGCGGCTGATCAATCACCGACGAATAATCGAGCGCTTCTGTTGGTCGAGAAGTGTGGGGCGAAGTCGACCATCTTTTAAGTTGAAACAATAACTACTAGTAGAAAATAGCAGAGACCTCCGCCACTTCGCTTCTTCGGCAGCGGATGGCGCGCGGAAATTCGGCGGAGAATTTGCAGCGGGCACCTCTGACTCTCTCTGACATGTCGCTGATCATGGACGGTCGTCTCTGTGTGGACGTTCGTGAGGTTACATACAATGTACCAGTATGGAGACTGCGGTATGTATTTCACAATCCTATCTGTATCTACGTCCTCGGTGGCGAACCGCCTCTCTCACACAATCCCTTTCTTCCGCTCGCGGCGACCGCGCGGGCCGGGCGAGCTCACGCTCACAAAATCATTTACCAAATATGGGGCACGTCTTCCCACGCCGTGCGTGGAGGTACCGGTTCAGGGGCACCGCTTTAGTCGCGGCGGAATCGCTTTGGCGTGCACTTGCTGGACGGCGTCGCTGGCTTCGGGGCCGAGGTCGCTGGCTTGGGCGCTGGCGTCGACGCGGGGGCGGGAGCGGTCGTGGTCGCCGGCGACGGAGCCGCCGTAGTGGCAGGACGAGGCGCGGTGGTCGTCGCCGAGGCTGGGGCCGGAGCCGGGGCGGAGCCACTGCTGCCGCCGCCGCTCGCGCCAGCACCCGAGAGTGTCGCGCACGAGAGGTACGCCTGCCACGCCGGCACGTGGAGCGCGAGCCACACGGACTGGAGGCGCTTGGCGCCGGCGCACTTGCTCTTCTCGTACGGCAGCTTGGCCGGCTTCTGCGGATAGGTGACGGCACAGTTCTCATCGTAGAAGACACGTTCATCGTCGCACCAGACCTCACACGGGCCCCAGTGGGTCGAGTCGAAGCCGCCCTCGTACTCGACGTACTCGGGCAGCGCCTGCGGCGTACCCGTGGCCGCGGAGAAGCCGCACTCCTTGGTGGAGGCGCCGTCGGGCGTGAACTTGTCGTAGACCATCTCACGGATGGTCTTGTACTTGGTCTGCGCCTTCCAGGCCTTGTTGAAGGCCTCCGTGTTCTGCTCGTGGCCGTAGCCGAACGACATGCCCGCGGGGACGTCGAGCGTGTTGGGGCCGTCGAGCGTGCCCGACGGCGAGTTGTTGATGTCGCTGTTGGGCTTGGGTAGCGTCATCTTGCTGTGCGCGTCGGCCGAGTGCAGGGCCGTGGCGAGCAGCGCCGCGGTCGTGAAGATCGTCTTGAACATGGTGGATGGCTCGGTGGACAACTCGGGAAACCGCGGAGTGTGGTGAAGCAAGACATGCTCACTCGACGGGCAGCGCCGCCGCCGAAGGCTTCGAGCCTCGCGTAACGCGGACACGCAGCCGTCTCGGCGGCGGGCGGTCACCGTTCGATTAGGCGCGTTCAATCGAGTTCTCGTATGCCATGTGGGGGTCAGCAACCGTCGCCAGGTGGTCTGCTGGCACGGCGAGTGGATCAATTGGTCGAGAGCCGGTACACTCTAGTACCTACTGTAGGAACTAGAATGAACCGGCTCTTGGATGTTTCAACCAGCACGATGGAGCCGGCAGTGACTGCATTATAATACAGTCACTATACTACTGTACAGTCACTGTCGGTTCCATCGTGCTGGTTGAAACATCCAGCTCCATCTTGCTGGTTGAAATATCTAGGTGGTCTTCTCGACATCTACAGACTGTAGCTGGCGAAAAGACCTGCTGGATGTTTTCCACCTGCACGATGGATCACGTTGGACGTGAGAGGCGAATTCTCTCGATACTGTATGTATATCCAGAGTCTTTGGGGGCAGGACAATGTATTATAGTATAATATATGAGGTGAGACGATCAATGCCTCAACACTGACAAGTGTTGATATAGTATTGATATTGAAATACCTCAACACTGACAAGTGTTGATATAGTATATATCAAGGGTTTATAGTATATATCAACACTTGTCGGTGTTGAGGTATTACTATATCAACACTTGTCAGTGTTGAGGTATTGAGGTCCAAACGCACAGTTGATAACATCAACACTTGTCGGTGTTGAGGTATTGATCGTCCGTACGGTGCAGAGTAGGGCGAGCGTTTGGACTGAGCGCGCCAACTGCGGCGAGTGGCGTTTTCGACCAACATTGTTGCCTTCAAGTAACCAGTGGTTACTAACCACCAAGCTGCCCAATATTACTTTAAGGGAAAATTGCAGAAGATGACTCAAATAGAAAATTTGCACAAAAGGTGATATAAGGGTTGTGAAAATAAGGGCCATATTTGGGCCCCCAGGAATGGGCCCCCATAAGTCTACACTTCCCATGAAGGGCACCTTCAAGAGCTGCAGAATATCTGAAACGAGGACAAGGTCCGAGTGGCGTTCACTGGCGATTTTGCTTGCGTCGACGCGCCGAGAACCGAGCTTCTCGCTAAAATATCTCGATATTCGCACTTTCTATGTAATTTGTATCACTTTTCGCGCAAATTTTCTATTTGAGTCAGCTTTTGCAATTTCCCCTTACTTTAAAGTACCAATTATTTAAATCTGGCTGTATATTTACATCTATTTATAATATATCCATAATTTATAAATATCCTGATCCGTGCAAGGCACGGCATGAAATTAGTACATCTGCTAATGTAGTGCTGCGAGACGAGGAAAGCTAGCTCCCAATCGAGCGGATTACCAGACGCTACAGAAATCCAGCGGAAGCAGGCTCGCTGCAGAGCCTCCAAGTTGGAAGTCGCTGCCAGCGACTCGCTGGAGACTTTCCAGCGCTATCCGGATGGTACTCATTTACGTGAGCTACAGTAATCCAAAATCCAGCGACATGAGGTTGACTCAGACTCATGAGACTCCGCGCAGGATCGACGCCTGCCGCGGAACGCCAAGAGCGGTGGAAGAAATCCAGTCCGCAGCCCGAGGGCTTGGCCTTGCACGCAGATATGCGCGCGTCCGACGCCGCGGCGAGCTCGGGCACGCCCAGTATAGCGTCGTTCGCACGGCCTAGCAGCGCCGTTTAGAAAGTGACCGGGCGTCGGGCGAGGTTGAGCACGTACATGAGCCGCTCACGAAGGTCGGTGGGGAGATGTCCTTGCCGTCGTGCGGCAGGAAGCCATGGCTCGCGAGCGTATTCAGCACCGGACAGGGCGAGCGAACGTACCTCGTCGTCGCGCCGACCGGGTCCAGAACCAGGGCGTCGGTTGAGCGAAAGTAGTAGACTCACTGGCTCGGTCGCAGTCGCAGCAACGGGGCCGGCACAGACGCCGCGGCAAAAAATGACGGGCCAGCGTCGCACAGCGCCACCGCGTGATCTTGTTGGAAGTAGCGAGTTGGCTGGGCCGATGCGGATGCCAGCAAAGTCGACGCGAGAGCGAGGAATGGCTTGATAACGGAGTAGGAGAAAAGGAATGCGCGAAGGTTAGAGATAAGTTTGTGGCTTGGCCGAGTGAATCGGATAATGAAACTGAGCTCACAGTACAGTACGCCATAGAGTCCAGCCTCGTATGCCTCGGTGTCTAGGGAAGTTCTCTCCACGTGGGGTTGGAGCTCGAGCAAGATTGGGTCGTTGCAGCGTACGGACATACAATGAAGCCTTGCTACACCAACCGTCGAGGCGCCGAGCTTCGATACGAGTGTCGATAGCCTGTGCCGACGTGACGCCGATCAACTTTGATATGAGTCCACAGCCTGCGAGTATACGCGCACGTGGTTTATGTAGTTTTCCCATGCAATGGTGGTCGTGTCAAGTTGCTGTCGGTACCGTTTTATACTAGTTAGGTATATATATATATATGTCAAATGGCACCAGATGTCTATTGACGCGGGGCGATTCAGCCAATCAGCGACCAATATTCGGGGTTACACTCGATTTTATGTCAATTGTCATTTCGGTAATGACAATTGACATAAAACCATGTTTAACCCTTCATTTCCCGCATGTCGGAGGATCCGACATATCGGTTTAGAGAGGTGGTCAGCATAAGTACAGATGTCGCATACGTACTTAGCCGAAGTGTTCGGATTCTGCCCAGTTGGAACAGTCAGTCAGTCACGATTGAACTTTTCATTCGTCGAAAAGAAGCACTTCCTGAACGATTTGAGCGAATTGGAGTGCACCAGTCGATCCCTCGAAAATTGCTCAATCGTCTGAGATCGAATCACAAGGGTA
>JAADVV010000823.1:0-11952 GCA_023335905.1 Pythium pyrilobum
ACATACCAACTTAAGGTCGGCGATGGGCGTAGAGAGGTCCGAATCCGTGCCCGGCGTGAGGATCGAGCCGAGCGACCGCGACTGGTAGCTGTGGCTCGACGTCGGCGCCTTGGACTCGCTCGCGGGCGCCGCTTTGGCGGCATTGGCGTGTTCCTCGCGAATGATGAACAGCACGCGGCGTACGACGTTGCCGATCGCGAGCTCTGTGCGGAAGTTGACGCGTGGAGTTGCGTCAGCGACGCGTAGATGCAGAAGCCAGAGATGCGCTAGACGAACGAACCGTTGGGGTGCGCCTTCGTGAGCATGTGGCCGAGGCTGCGCACCTTGTCGGTGATCTCACTGGCCGTCTGCCAGTTCACGGTCTCCAACTGATCCAGAAACAAAGCGCACGTTAACCAGTTAAAGGTTAACGACGCACATCCGAGAAGCAGACGCCGCGCCACGCCATTTACCATGAGGCTGAAGAGCATCATCACGCGCTTGGCCGTCTGGTAGGAGCCCACGAGCTGGCGACGCTTGAGGCTGAGCACGAGATCATCGACGCTTGTGCGCACGCTCGGCCAGTCGGCGAGCCACGGCTCCAGCGCGGAGGACGCCGGCGCGGCGGCGGAGGAGGAAGCGGCGGCCGTCATCATGGAGATGGATTCGTTCGTGAACGTCCTGCTGGCTCGGCTGGTTCTTGTGGAGGGTACATGATGTGGGTACTCTGTTACACAGTAACCCTCTCGAACAGAGGGCTCCTATTGAAGGAGGCCACTATTGAGCATTGTGACAGTACAGCACTCGTGGAGCCGAGCGACCAGCACAAACGGCGAAGAGGTCCGAAAAGAACCCGCGGAGGAAGATGGATTCGCTGCTGCGCGTGATGGCGGCGAAGAAGCGCGAGTTGTCGGTCGTGAGGGCCGAGAAGGAGGCGAAGAAGGAGAAGTATCTGCGTCGCTCGGAGGTGGAGGACCTGCTCTACGCGCAGGAGAAACAGCAAGCGATGCAGGCGTCGTCCAAGAAGCGCCGGCTCGAGACGACGAGCGACAAGGACGCGCCGCGAGCGGCCGAGACAGCGACGCTCGCGGAAGAAGAGGAAGAGACGCCGGTGCTGTCGTGGGTGGAGATGAAGCGCCGGCTGCGCGACCTGGGCGAGCCCATCACGCTCTACGGCGAGACGGAGAAGCAGCGCATGGCGCGGCTGCGCAACGCCGAGCACGCGGCTGCGACGCGCCGCGAGGACGAGCTGGGCGATGGCCACGCGACGCGCAACGAGTTCCTGGACGGAGATGACGCCGTGCGCGACCGCGCGGACGCCATGTACGACGACGAAGGCGATGAGAAGCAGGACACCACGGCTGAGGGAGCTGGCGGGGGTGCCGGCGGCGACGCGTCGGCGGACGACACGGGCGACGACGAGAAGGACGACGTGATGGTCGTGTACAGCTTTTTCAAGGGCATGCTGCGACGCTGGGAGCAGGACCTGGCGGACCGACCGGACCACATCAAGCGCATGGCGCAGGGCAAGATCGCGACCAAGACCATGAAGCAGTGCAAGGACTACATCCGCCCGCTCTTCAAGCTGTGCAAGAAGCGCGAGGTGTCGTCGGACATTTTGCCGAGCCTCGTGCAGATCGTCAAGTTCTGCAAGGATGGCGAGTTCGTGCAGGCCAACGACGCGTACATCAAGCTCGCGATCGGCAACGCCGCGTGGCCCATCGGCGTCACGATGGTCGGCATCCACGAGCGCACAGGCCGCGAAAAGATCAACGCCAACAAGCAGGCCCACGTCATGAACAACGAGGCGCAGCGCAAGTACATCACGTCAGTCAAGCGGCTCATCTCGTACGCGCAGTCAGTCGCGAACGTGCTGCCGTCCAAGAAAGTAAACTAACGGGTCACAATACAACCAGTCGTCACGAGGTTCTCAAATATTACTATTGTCTGTCAACGTGAGCTCCTTCAGGATGATGCATGCGTCGGATACAGAGCCTGCTGCTGGGCGGCTAGCGACGCCCGCGGTCGCGGTCGCGGTCGCGGTCGCCTCCACCGCGCTCCTGCCGCTGGCGGAACATCTGAAAGTCGCGGTGGATGTTGGCGAGCAGTTGGCTCGTGAGCTCGCACGCGACGCGGAAGCTGCGGTCATTCTCGGCCGACACGATGATCATGAGCGGCTCGTTGGCCTCGTCCTCGGTGCTCTCCTTCGAGCCGGAGCCGCGGCCGCGCACCTTAATCTTCGCGCCGCCGCCGGCCTCCTGGCTGATGCGCTTCATGTGGGAGCCCGCGGGGCCGATGATGCGGCGCGTCACGCCAAAGTCGTTGTCCGGCTCGATACCCACGAGCATCTTCTCGATGAACGCCGGGTTGTCGCCGCCGCCTCCTCCGCCGCCACCGCCGCGTCCTCCTCCTCCTCCTCCTCCTCCTCCACCCGAGGAGGGGCCGCCAGCCGCGGACGACGCGTTCGACGGTGTGCGGCGGAACTGCGCGTCGGGGCCGCCGCCGCCTCGCGGGGGCATGCCGCCGCCCATGCCCGGTCCCATGGGCGGCGGCTGCATGCGGTTGGGGGGCGGTCCGCGCGCAAACATCGGGTTGCACCGCTCCGAGAACACGTCCGCGAGCCGCTGCGTGAGCTGCTGCGCGAGCGGACCGACCGAGACGCCGCGGTCACCAAAGATCGCCTTGATCTGCGGGTCCGCCGAGTTGATGGCCGGCGCGTTGAGCGCCACGGCGAAGCGCACGTGCACGGGCAGCAGCGACGGTGCCTGCGGGCCGTGGGCGAACGCGCCCGGCACCATGTTGGCGACGGCCGGCGAGATGGCCTCGAACACGCCCAGCAGGTGGCGGTCCGACACGTTGAACAGGAACAGCGGCGTGCCCGGCGTGACGTTCTTCGTGGCGAGTGCTTCCTGGTCGGCCGCCAGCCCAAACAGCATGCGTCCAAAGATCTCGTCGATGTTGGCGATCGTACACGGGACCACAAAGCCCGGCTTGGCGACGGTCCACTTGGGCGCCGGCCCGGGCGGCCCGCCGAACAGGCTCTCGGCGGCCTCGCGGCGGCGTGTCGCCAGCTCCTCGGCGCCGCCGGGCAACTTCTCTTCATCCTCGACCGAGCGGTAGTGCAGTTGGATCTGCGGCTGGTGGAAGAGCAGCCGCATCATCGCTTGGCCGACCTCCGCCTCGAGCTCCTGGCCGTTCGTGCTGTTGTCACCACATCATTCCACGACGAGCGTTAGCGTTCCACTTCCTGCTTAGCGAGACATGATACAAACGTACGTTTGGTCGATGGGCAGCTTCTGGTTTTCAAACTGGGCGAGCCGCTCCCACGGACACTCGCAGATGCGGAGCCACTCGACGCCGAACGCACCGCTCCACGCGGCCTTTGCCTCGCTCTGGTACGGCACGATGCCCGCCGAGAGGTCCTCGCCGTCCTCGGCGCCGGCATTCACGAGCGCGCCGGGCGTGAGCCGCGCGATCGCCTGGAAGTGCTTGCTCGGCGACACCGTCACGAAGAGGAACACGTCGTCGCACGTCTCGGACGCGAACTTGAGCGCCTGTTGCAGCTCCCGCGGCAGCGCCCACTGGTTGAAGTGGACTGCGTGGGCCACGTTGTGGTAGCTCGCCGAGTGGACGAGGAAGTACTTGCAGAACTTGCCTTCGTCGGGCAGCACGAGCGGCGGCGGCGCCTGCTGCTGCGGCGCGGCCTGTGGCGGCGCGTCGTGGCCGTGGCTGTGGCGCGGTCCTCCTCCTCCGTCTCGCCCTCCTCCGGCTCCTCCTCCATCTCGTCCCGCCGAGTCACCTCGGCCGTCGCGCTCGCCCTTGGGGAACGGCCGCAGCTCCTTCTCGCCGTGCGCGAAGTGGCACTCGTCGTTGAACGGGCAGCTGCCCATCTTGGCCCAGTGCTTGCAGATCGCGATCTTGAAGAACTCGTTCACGGGCTGCGACTTGCGGCGCTTAATGTTCTCTTCGTCCGCGACCTTGGACTGCAGCGAGAAGTCGGCGGTCTCGGGGCACTCCTCGCGCGCGAGCTTGATGTGGCGGTAGCGGCAGTTGGGCCCGTGCGAGCAAAAGCCCTGGCGGTAGAACGCGCACTCGACGCGCTCCTCGTCGGGCACGTGGCGGAAGGGACACTCGGGCACCTGGCACTCCATGCCCCAGCGGCACTCGGGCATCTTGGACATGTCGTACTGGTGGAGGAACTCGCAGTTGTCGCCCTTCATGCAGAGCCCGCGCAGCCAGTGGCGGCAGACGACCGTGCCGCGCTTAAAGTCCTTGCGGCCCGACGCGTCGCCGTCGTCCTGCATGTCCGCGTCGTCCGGCAGCATGGACTCGAAGTCGAACACGAGCCGCCGCTCCTCCTGCTCGCGCATCAGCAGCCCGAGCACCATGGTCACGTAGCTGCTCGTCCTGTCTTGCCTTCCCGCGTTTGCCTGCTGCTTAGGAAGGGGAATGCGGGTTAACTTGGCCAAAAGCTGGCGGGTGGAAGTCCCCGCTAAGTTGACCCTCCTGGGATGTGGAACATGACCATCACTCTGCCTCGGCATCTTTCTCTCTTTGGCGAAGAGACACACCAAGAAGAAGCAGCGGAGAGATCCCACAATGATCTCGCTGCTGGAGAAGGAGGCGCGCGACCCCGTGGAGGTGCTGCGCGTCAAGCTCAAGGACTCGACGGAGACGTCGCTGCTCAACTCGCAGCTGGTACGGCGGCGGCGCGCGGGAGATACAGACAGAGAGACAGAGTTACTAACGATGCGCTGCGGCAGCTCCAAGAGATCAAGTACGACTACGTGCGCAAGCAGGACAGCACGAAGGGCCAACTCGATGCGTTCGTACAGGCCCACGTGGACGAGATCGAGCGCGCGAGCTCGCTGCTCGAGATGGAGGACACGGTCGCGCACATCGTCCGGACGTTCGACGCACTCCACCAGAACTGCCGCAAAATGAACGAGGAGCTCGGCGAGAAGAAACTCTCGTCGGGCGTCAGCATCGCGCGGCGCAACCTCAAGGAGCTTGAGAACCAAATGGTGTTTTATGAGGAGCTCCCCAGCAAGGTAATAGCGGACAGTGTGATCTAGGTAGTCATGAAAGGACGCGTCGCTGATGAGGGAGAATGGACGGCTGCTGCTGATGTAGATCCATGAGCTCGACACGACGCTCGACGAGCGGCTCTGTGAGGTCGTGAATGTGTACACAAAGTGGCAGACCTTTGACGACTGGCGACAGAAGATGCTCCAGGAGGTGCGGCGAGATGCTGAGTTGGCGGCATGCTGCTGCTCTCGTTGTGTCTCTGTTTACTGACACAGACAGTGTTCCGCCAACAGCTTCGAGCGTGTGCGACAGACAAGTCCGATGAGCTCGGCAATAGGTGTGTGGCACCACCATGAAGGAGTAGTACCCACACACCAGCGGCTGACGTGCGTCTGGTGTGTCGGTCTCTCTCCATAGCAAGGCGCAGGCCCGCATCTTGGCGTCGATGGCGCCGCGGCTCGACGCCGTCGAGTCGCTCCACAAAAAGATCCTGAGCGAGGTCTGGGGGTGCATGCACCACTGCGTGCAGGTCGCGCAGTTCAACAAGCGGCGGCTTGTGGACGCGTTCCAGGTCATGGAACTCATGGAGCGGCGCAGGCGCCGCGTCGCCGAGTCCAAGAAGGACTATCTGGACAACGCCATGCAGCCCGTGGGCGACCTGCAGACGCCCTTCAGCGAGCGCTGCAAGACCGAGATCTCAACGTACCTGACCCGTAAAGTGGACGAGATGTTTCGGCTCGCAGAGAAAGAGGCCGAGGCCAAGAAGCAGAAGCCGCTCGACGCCGTGCTCGACGCCGCGAACCAGCTGCTGATGGACTTGGAGGTCGTGCAGTCGGACGTCGTGGCGTGCTTCCCGGCCGAGATCGACGTGTTGTATGTGTTTACGAGCACGTACAACACGATCCTCGAGACGGAGATCAACCGCCAGTGCTCCCATCCGGACGTGGGCATTGCCGAGCGCCTGCAGCTCGTGCAGTGGATCGAGTACTACAACACCGAGATCATCAAGTACAAGCGCGCGCGCGCGTCGATCGTGCTGGAGCAGACCGCACAGATGCTCATGAGCCAGTACCTCGACCAGATCCAGGGCCAGATCCACACGTGGGTCACTAACGTGTGGAAGCGCGAGGAAGAGCTCGTCGTCGGGCTCCACGGCGAGCTCCAGTCCACGCGGCCGAACGACATCATCAACATTCTCAAGTCGCAAATCTCGATCGGCCAGGAGTGGCTCACGGGCCGGCTCGTGGGGCGCGTCGTCAACCAGTGTCTGGAGGCATTGATGGACCAGCTCAAGTCGCGGTACGACTCGTTCGCGGTCAAGATCGCGGAGCTCGACATCGAGACGCTGTGCTCATTCGTCAACGACACGGACGTGCTCCAGGCCAAATGTCCGGAGTTGGTCGAGGAGATCTCGTTTGCGTCGCGCGATCCGGACGAGAAGGAGGCGTTCGACACGTTCATGGGCGACGGACTGGACACGACGTCGACCGAGATCGTCAAGCTCGCGGCAGCGACCTGCGAGCTGCTCGTCGGCAAGATCTTTGCCGAAGTGGAACACGTACGGATGATCAGCGTGATGCTGCTGGCTGGCTGGAGTACATGAGTGGCGTTATTTATGGTCTCTGTCGCTTGTGCTAGGACACGATCCGGCTGTGGCTGTCCAAGAAATGGGACGACGGCGACGCCGTCGTGGAGACGCTGCTGGCGACGCTGGAGGACTACTACAGCGACCTCAAGCGGTGGATCAGCTCCTCGTTCTTCTTCTCCAAGCTCGTGCGGCAGAGCCTCGACCGTTGTACGAGAGAGTACGTCAGGCGGCTCTTGATTCGCACGCACTGCTTCCCGAGCCCGCCGGCCGCGGCCGCCACAGTCGAGAGCGATATCAAGGGTATGGTGACGTTTTTCACGGGATACGCGGCAGAGCTGCGGCGCACGGGCCTGCGCTCGGAGGCGGACATCCGCAACGAATTTGCGACCATGCAGCTCGTGAGCGACGCGCTGAAAGGCACGGCGCCCGAGGTCGTCGCGGACGAGCACCGCGAGGCCGTGCAGCACGTGCGCAAGCTGCTGCGCTCGACTTCGAACCAGGAGGCCGCGCTGACGAGTGAGAAGGCGGCCAAGAAGAAGAAGGACAAGGAGAAGCCCAAGGAGAAGGAGAAGAAAGAAAAAGTCAAGAAGGACAAGGCCAAAGACAAGGGCAAAGACAAGGGCGGCAAGACCGACGCGACGGCGCCAGCGACGACGACGACGGCAGCCAAGTCGCGCGAGAACTCGTTCCCAGAGGCCGACAGCGAGGGAAACTTTGAGGTCCAGAAGCTCAACATGGCCGACTTCCTGGGCAGCTCGTAGGCGGGAGACACACTCCAGTAGCCGTTGTCCACTGCGTACAAATCATGGTTGCGCACGGCTCCTTTCGAGACCGTGTCGTCGTTGGGGCGGAAAAGCTTCCGCTTGGCCTTGAATTTGGTGTGCACCTGCAAGCGCACTTGCTGCCGGTGGGACCGCCACCAGCCTGGCGGCCAGGCGAGCGGCCCGCGCAGCGGCAGCGAAGGCGCGAGGAGTGGCGCGACAGCATCCGGCTTAAGATCTCGTCTGTCGCTTGTCGCAGTTTGTGCAGCTTTTGGATTTTGTGTCGCACAAAATGTGCATTTGCGCAATTAGCCTCCTGGAGGCTAATTCACCCCCGGTCTGAATGTAATGAGATACGCTCACCTCAAACGTGGCATGTGATCTTGAACTGGTGTATTGTTTTGTCGGCTGCGGTAGTCGCTCCCCTGTCATTCTGCGTGTGGGCTGGGCCCCCTCGTCAAAAGATCAACTCGCGTCTGACAGCATGCCACGCGTGCGCCTCCTGTCCGCGCTCGCCGCCTCCGCGTGCCTCTGCGTGGCGCTTCTCGCGCCCGCCGCCGACGCCGTCCGCACGGCCGTGCTGCTCGAGTCCAGCGACGTCGAGCAGACCCACGCCAAGTTCTTCCAGCAGCTCACGCGTGCGTCCGATCGCTTCCGCCGCCACGCGTTCCGTAGCTGCTCGGTCGCGAACGCTAACCTGATCTGCTTTTTGCTTTTCCAACAGAGCGCGGCCATGAGCTGAGCTTTTACGTGAACGACCCAGAACTCGCGCTCGAGGAGTACGGCGTGCGCCAGTTCGACAACCTCGTCCTCTTCTCGCCGCAAAAGAAGCTCGGCAAGCTCGCCAAGGCCGACCTGCTCAACTTTGTGGAGCAGGGCGGCAACGTCCTCCTCGGCTCCAGGTGCGAAACGCTTGATATCTGTGGGTGTGAATGATGGCGGGAACACGTCACTGATCGAGATCTCGTTTGCGTTATGATGCCTGCAGCTCAAAGCTCACGAAGATGCAACGCGACTTTGCGCTCGAGTGCGGCGTCGAGTTTGAGAAGAAGGGCAACCTCGTGATCGACCACGTCCACGCCATCGCGGACGGCAGCGACATCTACAACTCGGTCGTCGCCGCGTCCGACTTTGTCGAGTCGGCTCGCGTCGTGGGCAAGACGCTCGCGAGCCCCAAGGCCGCCAAGAAGCCCGTGGCGTACACGGGCGTCGGGCTCAGCCTCGAGCCCAACAACATCCTGGGTTTCCACGTGCTCACGGCGCCGTCCACGGCGTACTCGACCAACCCCGTGAAGGAGATCACGGCCAAGGTCGTGGAGAACGACCTGCTCTTCGGCAACGAGATTGGTCTCGTGACGGCCGTGCAGGCGCGCAACAATGCGCGCATGGTCTTTGCCGGCTCGCTCGACCTCTTCAGCGACAAGTACTTCACGGACGCGTTCTCGAACGAGGAGTTCAGCGACGCCGTGTCCAAGTGGGTCTTCCAGGAGGCCGGCGTGCTGCGCATGGAGAATGTGTCGCACAAGCGCGCGGACGGCCGCTCGCCCGACAAGATGCTCAAGGACGCCGAGCGCCCGGACCTGCCGATCACGCTCTACCCGGACGCCGAGATCGCGCGCGACTCGCTCGTCTACCGCGTCAAGGACAACCTCACGTACTCGTTCGACATCCAGGAGCTGCAGGACGGCGCGTGGGTGCCGTTCAAGGCCACGGACGTGCAGCTCGAGTTTGTGATGCTGGACCCGCACGTGCGCAAGACCATGGGCCATGACGGCAAGGGCCACTTCTCGGTGACGTTCGAGGCGCCTGACGCGTACGGCATCTTCCAGTTCCGCGTGCTCTACCGCCGCCTCGGGCTCACGACGCTCTACACGACCAAGCAGGTCTCGCTGCGCCCGTTCAAGCACGACGAGTACGAGCGCTTCATCCCGGCGGCGTACCCGTACTACACGTCGGCGTTCTCGATGATGGCCGGCGTGTTCGTCTTCAGCGTGTTGTTCCTCTTCTACCAGGAAAAGAAGTAAGCGAGCGAGAGAGTGGCGGTAGAGAGGTAGAGACAAGATCCGCCTCGTCCATTGAGGCCATGATCCATCCCATGATCCATCCATCATCCACCACCAAATCCAATCCCTCCAACAAGAGCTCCTCCTAATCGATTTTTAATTGGTTATAAATACCAATTTACCCTCGCTCATTGGCTGAAAATGTGGTACCCGCAGCTCCTCGTGCCGCTTTGGCTCGCATTTGCCGACCACGTCGCCACCACCATGGCGACTTCCCCTCCGACCGACTCGCTCTTCAGCTGGATCGACGCACACGAGGCCGCGCTCGCAGCGGACGGACGCACGCCCTGGGGGCGCGTGCTGGACGCCGGCACGGGCCGCCACTCGCTGCGCTGGCTCACGCGGCTCGGGCCGCAGGTCGCGCAGATCGTGGCCGTCACGGGCGAGAAGCCGCTCGCGCTCGAGCTCGAGGCCGAATTCCGCGGCGATGGCGCCGCTGACGCGCCGCTGCTCCAGGTCCACGCCGGCAACTGGCTGGACGCGGCGTTCCTGCGCGACGAGCCGCAGTTCGACGTGATCGTCGCCGACTACCTCGTCGGCTCCATCGAGGGCTTCGCGCCGTTCTTCCAGGACGAGATCTTTGACCGGCTCAAGCCGCTGCTCGCGCCCCACGGCCGCATCTACGTCGTCGGCCTCGAGCCGCTGACCGAGACCGCGCATGGCGATGCCGCAGCGGCGGCGGCCGATTCCAAGCCGCCGTGCCGCTGCTGCGCGGCGCCGTCGGACGCGGACGCCGCGCTCGTGCAGGACATGGCGCGCATCCGCGACGCGTGCATCTTGCTCGCGGGCCGCCGCTGCTACCGCGAGTTCCCGCTCACGTGGATCGAGCGACAGCTCGGCAAGAGCGGACTGCGCGTGCGCGACCGCGTCAAGATGGCCAACGTGTACACGGCGGACACGATCCAGCGGCAGCTCACGGTCGCGCGCAACCAGCTCAAGTGGTTCCAGGACGACGCGCTCGCGGCCGCGATGGCGAGCTCACTCGATGCGATGGACGTGCGCGTGCGCAAGTCGCTCCCTCAAAGCGGCAAGTGCAAGATCCGCTTCGGCTTTGACTACGTGGTCGCCGCGAGCCTCTCGGGCTGACGCGATGGAGGTGTTCAAGCGTACGTAATAGAGTTTCTCTTGCTGTTGGTTACACGGCGTGGACGCGGACGTGCACGTGCAGGAAGAGCTCTTTGACCGTGAAGAGGTGGATGCGCTTGCGCTTCGGGTCCATGGGCTTGGTGTAGAGCTCGAGCGCGAGCGCGAGTGGCTCGGCGGCGTCGCGGCGCAGCTCGTCCAGCTCCACGAGCGCCCAGCAGCGGCACGACTTTTTGCGCGTCTTGGCCTTGTAGTGGAAGACCTCGAAGAACAGCGCCGCACCGCCTGCCGTTGGTCGTATCATCAACAGTTAGCAGTTCCGTTCGGCCACGCAGGAGCGAGTGGAGACCCACCACACACACACAACGTACGCTCCTCCATCGCCTCGAGACTCGTCTCGAGCTCGACGGCGGCGTGGCGGAACGCGATGTACTGCGGTTCGTCGCCGACCGCACCCACCGCCGTCTCCTTGGGCTCCTCGAGGCGCGTGCCGCGCTTGTCGAAGACGGACACGACGACCGTCGGGTTCACGTACACGGGCGCGTCTTTGAGCCCGACCTTGGCGATCTGCAGGTCGATGTACGTGGCGCCGGCGGCGCGCCGCAGCGGCTTGCTGTCGGTCGTCGCCACGCACTCGGCGTACTCGTCCAGCAGCTCGTTGTCGTCCGCCTCCACGACCTGTACGGTCGACGTCTTGGCCGTGGCACGCGCCCCGCCGGCGAGCTCGATCGGGAACACGGGCTCGGCGTCCGCGAGCAGATCGCGCAGGACTAGCAGTCGCGTTTTTAGTCATCACACGTCCGCCCTGCGCGAGCGAACTTGTGGCCACCGTACCGTCGAGGATGTGTTCCATGTCCTCCTTGGTGGGCGCGTCGCGCTCGCCGTCCACAGAGCTGAGGCACTTGGCGCGCAGCTCGGCGGACCGCGCGGTCTTCTCCACGGCGCGCTGCGCATGATCCACACGGCGTCACACACAGAGGCAGAGAGAGAGAGAGAGAGAGAGAGAGAGAAGCCTAGTGGCGGAGGGCGGCGAGGAAGCACCTTTTGCTCGCTCGAGAGGTCGTGGCAGCGCGGCAGCGCCTGCTCCAGCGCCTCGGCCAGCCTGATGATGATGGTACAGAGAGACAGAGAGAGAGAGAGAGAGAGAGAGGTCGAGACAGAGACAGACAGCGGCAGGTCAGTCGTCGACGCTCGAGTCCCCCGCAGCTCGCCAACGCACCGCTCGTAGGCCTCGACAGCCTCGAGCACCTGGCCCCACGCGTCCGCCTGGACGGCCTGCTGCAGGCTCTTGCACCACGCCGCGTGCTGCTCGTCCGCCGCCATGCTGCTCGTCTCGTGGGATCCGTGAAAGGCCGGACGAAGCGGCACGAGACAAGACGAGAGAACGAGAGAAGGAGAAGGAGACTCTTCGAGTCGAAAGATAGATACCACATACCCCAAAAGAGGGAGG
>JAADVV010000824.1:0-11947 GCA_023335905.1 Pythium pyrilobum
ACGCTGCGACGCTGGTCCACTTGGACGAAGAAGGAAAGAGGAGGAGGGAGGGCGAAGGGCGAAGGGATCCGCTTATCAGCCGCCGGAGGTCTGTCGGGTCGACGCAAAGGGTGCGTTGATGGGAGAGAGCAAGCATTCTCGCGGTGCGGCGGGTGGGACGTTGCAGACACCGACCCCAAAGGAAAAAAACAAAACAAGGATACTCCAGGTGAAAATGCTGCTGTAATCTAGTTTATGTTGCCGCGGTTTCTTCATGCCCTTTCAGTATGTACAGGAGGAGCCCGAAAAAGAAAAGAAAAACTGGAACTGGGTGTTCGGCATTCGGGGAGCGATTTTTTCTTCTGAAAATTATTTTGGATTTTTGGACTCTGATGAGTGTTATTCATTCACAAACGATTTGGGGGTTGGTTGCGAGCTTTTCGTCATCCAGAGACACGCAAGCTGTCGAGAACGAAGATCCAAAGTCAACAAGACACAAGCACAAAAAACCATGGAAGAATGAAAATCGTTTACCATACAGTTTGTAACGCCTCTAAGCACTGGTTCAACGAAATTCTTTCACGAAGGTAATCTATTATAACAAAACCAAAACAGTTTCTCTTCCAGCATTCGAAAACTATATTGTGACCGGTTATTAGAGGTAATATATTTTCACCCCAGCTTAGAGGCGCTCAAACTGTTCCTGCGCGCATGGAAAACGGCGCCGCCGGGTGAGTCCAGCTTGTGGAGAGCAAAAAAAACGGGGAGAAAAGACGAAACGACTGGGATTACTGACAGGAACAGAAAATAGACTCGAAACCCGGCGACTTCAACATGGCAAACAGACATCTGCCTCGTCGCCGTCAGTTGAGTGTGTCGTCCCAGGCATGTTCTCCGGAGTTTCCGTCCAGAGATGTCGCTGGCCTAACGGTACACTACCTACCGGTGCGATGCCTCACGACGTGAGTCACGTCGCCTTGCTCGATAGTTCTCCTCGTTCATCTCTTTTCTTACTGCTGCTTGTGTTAACGTATGCACACTTTTTCGTGGACACGCAGGAGTCGTGTGTTAGGGCTGAACCTTCCCATCCCTTCATGATTGGACAGACTGTACAGTCCGCAGTTTCTAGACCGATTTCTCATGACTCCGGACTCTGGAGTCCTGAGAAATGCCGCGCCGCTGGCCAAGTTTCCCCCGTCACACGTACGACACGTAGAGCGCGTGGAAGACGTCGACGCTGAACGTGATGGCCTGAGGGCCTTCGCCGTTTTGCCTTGTAGCACGACAGAGTTGTAGCAACAAGATCATTTGCTGCATGATCTTTTATTATTAAAATACGCAATTCGCTTTCCTATAACGTCTCGCGGGCTCGTGGTTACGAGGTTCCTATCCCGATCTTTTCCAGCGGGCTGCTGCGCTGGATCTTCATGGAGGCGGCTCGCACGTGCGTGCCTCTCTGGATCCAGAGCGAGCATGCCATCCATCTCTGGACATCAGCTGTGCTTGCCATCCGTTTCGATGGCAGATTTAGTATCGTTGCTGCCATGGGATTAGATCATTCGCGATTGGTGGCCGCGACGACGGACACTGTGTAGCTGTGCAGCGGCACGCCGAGCATTGCATTGTGTGCCCGTTCGAGGGCGATGGTGTGACGCCCGTCTGGCTCGCGGCGTCCTTTCACTCGGTCAATCCGACCTCGCTCCTCTTTTTTTTTTTCTTTTTCCAGTGCAGCGTCCAAAGAGAAGCAATCCCGTCCATGGTGTCAGTCCAACGGTATCGGTCTGATCACGACAGTGCAGCTGCAGGGCACGCTTTCACCATCGTCGCCCACGACGGTGCGAGTGTGTGCACCAGTACCAAGGCGCGATTCGATTATTTCAATTCGAGGCGAGCGAGACGAGAAAGCAGATCTCCGGTACGTCACCACCGAATGGGTTCAGCATCGAGGCAGCCGCAGAGAGCGTTCCGCCCTGCGTCAAAAGAAAGACCCATGTGGACAGCGCGGCACCGCGTGCCATCCTTCCGTGAGGCGCCACGCTTTGTGCGGCGCTGCTGCGCTGGAACTGGCTTCGAGGCCCGAGTTGATGGACGTGTCGCAATAACCGGCATGACCCTTGCCTCACTACCGCGCTAGAGTGTCCCGGGTTCCTTAGGTTTGGAGAAGTACCGATATCCAAGGCAAAAGGAGTTGACTGCTTGCTACTACAAGGCACAGGAATGGACATGCGCACGACCGCGTCAAAATAAACAAAACACACTGCTGTGGTGCATGCCGCAATGTAAAATGGCTCAAGCCAGTGGTGGTGTTTCGTGGCTTGGCACTGATGTAGTGTCAGAGTAGTAAACGCCGCTCGCACTTGATTCAGTTCCCCCACACCTTCAGTGTCAGCCCAGCCTTCGCAAGAATGAGAGGAATGCAAAAAAGGATCTATTCACCGCGAAGAGCAGCGCTCAAATGAAAGCTGGCGTCTTAGCCTCGCACCGACAGCTCAATCTCGTCATCGTCGTCTTCCTCGTCCCCATTGCTCACGCCCTTGCCCTTGATTCCGCGCATGATACGGCCGAGCACGCGCTTGCGGAAGCCGCCTTCTCCTTCGTCACCGTCCTGGACGCGTTCCCGCCAGCTACGCAGTGGATCCGAGCCGTGTGCCGGACGCACGTTACGCGAGTGGTCATCGCGCGGCTGTTGCTGCGGTGGACGCTGCTGCTGCTTCTTGGCCTTTTTACTGTGGTACGTCGTGTTGATCAGGCCCAGCTCGACGAGCTCCAGCGCCTTCGCCTTCATCTCGAGCGCCAGCTCGTGCTCGACAAACGTCGTCTCGAAGCGGAACGACAACCACAGGTAGAGATCAATGATCTGGGCCTTGATCTCCACGTCTCGCAGCGTGTCGGCCGTCTGCGGCGCGTACCGCGGCAGGTAAATATCGAGCTTGACCGACTCGTCCTTGGAGTGGGCACGCGCGTAGTCGCAGAACACGCGGCGCGCAAGTGGGTTACGCAGGTTCGCCGGCGCCTGGCAGAACGTGAAGCGGTCCGAGAGCTTCATGTCGAGGTCGCGCAGAAGACCCGCCGCGTCCTTCATGTCCACGTGGTTACACATGAAGTAGTCACCGTCGAGCCGCGCGAGCGTGACGTACTTGTCCAGCAAGTCGCCGAGGTCGTGTATGCCCGGCAGCTGCTTGGCGAACTCCTCCATTTGCTCGGCCGACGGGAACAGACCAGCCGACTTGAGGGGCGTGATCGGCGCGTGGTACGAGTCCTTCAGGTACTGGAGATCGTCCACCGCGACGGTCGTCGCGACGCCGCCCATGTCGTACGCGCCGCCGGAGCGGCCCGCGCGGCCGGCGATCTGCTTGGCGAGTGACGGCGAGATATCGGCCATGCCGCCTCCGCCGCCGTTGTACTTCTTCACCGTGGAGAACACGACGCGCCCGATGTTCAGGTTGAGCCCCATGCCCACGGCGTCCGACGCGACGAGCACGTTGTACTCGTTGTCCTGCGCGTTGAAGAGCCGCGCCTGCTGCGAGCGCGTCTCCGGCGGCAACTGCCCGTAGATGATGCAGCATTTCTGCCCCGACTTGACCTCGATGTCGCGCTTGATCTGGAAAATGTCGCGGCGCGAGAACGCGACGACACAGTCGCCCGGGCGCACGTTGCAGTACGAGTGGAGGTGCTTCTCGTCGATCTCGAGCGGCGAGCGGCGCTCGTAGCGACGGATCTCAAAGTCGTCGCCCGTCGCGGCCGCAAACTTCTCGACCAGCTCGACGGCCTCGCCCGAGCCGCACACGTGGATCTCGTTGGCCTGCAGCCCGAACAGCGCGCGCGTCCACGCCCAGCCGCGCTGCGGGTCACCGATCAGCTGAATCTCGTCGACCACGGCGACGTCCCACTTGCGGTTGATGTTGGCCATCTCGACCGTGCACGACACGTGGGTCGCGTGCGGCATGAGCTTCTTCTCCTGCCCCGTGACCAGCGACGTGTACACCCCTTCCATGTTCATGCGCTCGTAGATCTCAAGCGCGAGCAGACGCAACGGCCCGCAGTACAGGCCGCCGTCCTCGCCCGCGCGCTTGAGCCGCTCGAGCGCCTGGAACGTCTTGCCCGAGTTCGTCGGCCCTTCATGGTAGACGATGCGGCGCTTCATCGCGTTCGCGAGCGGATACAGTTCGTGCGGCAGCCGCAGATCCGTGATCTGCTGCAGCGTGAACGATCCTTCGCCCGTGTTCGGGATGTAGTTCTTCTCCTTGGCGAACGCCACAAAGTGCGGGTAAAACACGAACGCGTTCTTCTTCTTCTGGCCGTGGTTGGCGTCCTATACCGCATCACTCGGTCAGTCCTGCCGCCCGATATCGAGTGGCGCTACAGCGTACCCAGTGCACCACGAGCGTACCTGGATGAAGTGGAGCAGTTCCTCCTGGTCCTGGAAGTAGTTCTCCGGGTTCTTCATGAACGACTGGCGGAAGGCCGCGGACGCGACGCCCCACTCCTCCGGGTTGAGCCCGGCCTCGATCGCGATCTCGCGCACTTCGTAGTCGCGCGGGAAGAACTTGAGCCGCTTGTTGACCTGCTTGGCGCCCTCGGGCGTCCACTTGATCTCGGGCTTGGCCGCGCCGCCATCTTCCCAGCCACAACAGCAGAACAACCACATGCGTCAGCATTACCACAAAACGCCTCCGCGAAATCTCGCTCCATTGCAAGGCTTACCAGCTCCTTCCGCCGAGAGAAGAACGCGCGTGTGCGAGGAGAACGCTCTCACCAGCGGATCTCCGCCACGCAGAACGCCCGCATCGGCTCGCGCGCCCAGCGTGTGGGCCAGCAATCCGCCGGCGGGCCGGTGGAGCAACCTCCGGTGGATCTGCTGCCATTGCGCGGCCGCCGCCGCGTGTTCGCGCAGCGCGAGCGCCGCGCGCCGTCTGGAGGTGATGGCCGACACGGTCGACGCGTCGAGCGCCGCCGCGGCGCGCACGGGGCCGCGTGGGAGGCGCCAGAAGGCGTGCATCTTCGCGGACGAACTGTGGGGGCCGGTGGGGATTCGTGCTGTTCCGACCAGCAACGTCGCTGTCGTTGGCCTGTGTGGGCCACAGTTTAGTGACAGGTCACTAAAATCTAATCTAATATGATTGGCTAATTATGGAGGCTTCTGACCAATCGATGGTGCGTATCAAAAATAGCGTACTTTCTCGGCGCGGACTCGACATGGCTACACTCGGGACGGAGGCCGGTTGTTGGCGACGCTTGTAAGCTGCACGCGTGGAGGAAGCAATGGCCCTGGCCCTGGCCGACGCACAGGACCTGGCGATGTTCATGAGCGACGACGAGGACGACGGCGACTCGCCCGAGAAGTGTGCGACGAGAAGCTACGGCGATCTCCCCGGGCGGCCGCACGCGGCTGGAGGACAGTTCGTGGACCTGGCGAGCGCCGACGCGCAGCGAGAGCAGCAACACGAAGAGATACTGACGCAGCAGATCTCGCAGCAGCTGCAGCCACTGTTCACGAAAGAGTGCACGACCGTGGACGCGATCCTCGAGCAGATCCGACCGAACTCAAACGACGAGTATGTACACAAAGTGGCGGAAGTGTTCCTTGCAAAGCTTGGGCGTGACGGTGTGGGTTGCTGAGCAAAATAGGGTCTCGGTGGAGTTGGTGATCTCCCAGCTGATGCGGCTGCCGCAGGACCAGAAGATCTTGATGCTGGTCGAGTTGCTCGACAACCTGAGGGAAGAGTACGCACCGAAAGACGCGATCATGAGCATTTGGTACAAGCTCCTGCACCCCAAGCTCGGCAAGCGCGTCAAAAGCGCCGGCAACATCCCCATCATCCGCAGCAGACTATTGGAGGTACGTGGGGGTGCGGTTTCTAGGCCTGCTTTCTGCACTAAGAAGTTTGTGCTGTGCAGTCGAAGCGCAAGCAGGCAGAGTGCGATCTCAAGCTTCTGCAGAACCGGGTCCAGCTTCTCCAGGTCCGTTCTGGTAGCAACTGCAAAAATACTGCGCAGCTGACGATGCTGCTGTAGCAAGAAGAGTCGAGGGCGTGGAAGAAGATCGTGCAGACCAAAGACCGCGCCCACGAGGTGATGGGGATCCGCGAGGCCAACATGAAAAAGTACGAGGAGAAGTCGCACCTCGCGCTCGAGCGCGAGAAGCAGAACCGGTCGATCCAGAAGAAGCAGCACTCGCTCAAAAAAGAGTCCGTGATCAAGAAGAAGCACGCGGCGATCCAGATCATCTCCAAGAAGTACCAGGACGTGGAGATCGTCAAGAGCGAGAGCAAGCGGCTCAAAGCCGAGAAGGAGAAGCAGCAACTGGTCGAAGTGGAACGCGCACGAGAGAAGCGCGAGGCCATCCGCCGCCAGGAGGAGATGCTCAAGCGCAAGAAAGAGATGGAGCAGCAGCAGCACGAGCAGAACGTCGCGCTGCGGTACATGAAGAAGGTGATCGACGAGGAGCGCCGCATCAAAGAGCACCAGCGCTGCGTCGAGGAGATGGAGCGCCAGGAGCGCGAGCTCATCCAGCGGCTCCAGGGCACGCAGCTCATCCAGCAGGAGGCGTTCAGAGTGCTCGAGAAGGCGCTGCTCCACAATGACGGCCGGCCCGCGACGTCACACACGGTGTTACCCGGTGTTCGCCGAGTGGAGCGGTGAGGAACGTCGAAATATAATTCAATATGAGCAAACAAAAGCGAATGGGATGCGTCTACCAGTATTTAGCAGAACAGGAACGTCGCCTTCTTGGCGTTCGACTGGCACATGCGCTCAGCGCGCTTGGGGCCGACCACGCGCTGCAGTCGGAAGAGATCGTGGCGCGTGAACAGCGCGACGCTGCTCTTGCCCTCGTCGTTCACGCCGTCGCTCTTGGGGTCTTCAAACATGTTGAGCATCTCTGGGTAAAAGTCGCCCATGACGGGGAGCCCGTACCAAATGATCTGGTGGATGCCGCGCATCTGGTACTGGTGGTAGAAGTGGAATCGCTCAGTGAAGAGCATGACATGGCAGCGGCCGTGGAAAAACGTCGTCCGCGCGCGCGAGACCTGCTTGGGCGTCGTGTACTCACAGCACTGGACCGTGCGGATGAGCTTCTCGTTCATCGTGTCGTGGAACAGGTTCCGGATGCGCACATAGTCAAAGTAGGACGGCACGAAGATCAGCACGTGACGCCGTGGGTTGTCCAGTAGCGGCGTGAAGATATGCTTCTGGAAATACTCGAACCGGAGCTCGACTTCTTCGGCGGGTGTGAGCGACAGCGAACGGCCCGAGCTGAGGTCCATCCGCTGGAAGATCTGCTTGATCTGGGGCACGACACGCGTGACGGATGCGTACGATTCGCCAACGTTGCTGTCGTAGTTCCGCACGTACTTGACCACGCCGCTTTGGTTCTTGCAACATTTGTTCACGAGGTTCTGTAAAAGAGGTTCCACGCCGTGCGCGAACACGATGGTTTGGCGGAAATACGCACCAAGGAACGACAAGTTCCACTCGCGCAGGCGCGAGAAGTCGGCGTGCGGCGCCTCCTTTGGCTTGACGTTCAGCGCCTGCAGCACGTGGCGCAGGTGCTCAATGTTCTGCATGAGCAGCAGACTCGCTGAATCCAGCACACACACCTCGATCGACGAGAGGAAGTCACTCGAGAGCGTCTGCTTCTCGGCGACATCTACGACTTCGTCACCGAGTTGCTGGCGCAGGCCGAGCGGCGACGCGATAATGATATCGGCTTGGCGATAGTCGCTGTAGAACCGCACCTGTCGACGCGAGATCGAGATACCAATCTGGAACGAGTCGTCGTTGTTGCCCTCGGATAACACGCGCTGCCACTCCTTGAGGTCCTCGCTCTTGTCGCCCTCTTCCTTGTCCTCCTCTTCGTCTTCGTTATCTTCGTTCTTGCCGTACTCATTGAAGAATCGATCCTTGTTGTGGAACAGGTTCACTGTCGATGGGAGCAGCTCCAGCAGCTCGGTCACAAATTGCGAGGCGGCACTGCGCAGCGGCATGAGGATCAACACGCTCGCTCGGCAGAAGCCCTGGTCACGGTACTCCTTATCATCATCGGCAGAGAGATCGTCGTCCGTCTTAGCCGCGTCTGTCTCGTCCGATTCCTTGCTCTCGCGCTTGCGCAGGCGCTCGTTGTTTCGCGCCACCGTGTCGCGCGACTTGAACACGTGGTTGAGCGCGTGCATCGCCGACAAACGGCGCAGCGGACGCGTCAACGCCTGTGTCTGGCCGGCGAAGAACACGTCTGTGTACGAGGAAAACTGCTTGAACAGCGCGTACTCGAGTGGCGAGGACTCACGCCAGGACTCTGGGTCGGCCTCAATCGACTTCCACGCCTGCAGGAGACGGCTTCGCACGTTGAGGTTGGGTGCGAGCAGCGTCTGCAGAGCCTCCTTCTCGTCGTCTTGCTGCACGCCACGGCGGAACGAGACGTTGAACTCCTCAAGTACAGACGACGGCACGAGCTTGTGGTCAACGTTGGTCGGCGTCAGCGGCACGAACTTGCGCGCCGCCGTGTCCATCTTCTTGACATCCTGTTCGCTGAAATCGGTGAGCAAGAACCGGTGGCGGTACGGATCAAACGCGCTCGACTCGCCATCCGCTTCGTCGTTCTCCTGTGCGTCCTCCGCGTCCATCTCCTCCTCCTCGCCCTCTTCGTCGTCCTCCATCGCGGCATCAGTCGCCTCGTCGGTGTGGTCCTCCTCCTCCTCCTCCTCGTCTTCCTCATCTTCCTGCTCAAACTCAATAGGGTTCCCATCTTCGTCCACCTCAATCTCCTCATACTCGTCTTCGTCCTCTTCGTCTTCCCCATCGTCGTCAAACGCCTTCGTCGTGGGCTGGAACGCCTGCACAAACTGGTCAAACACGGACTTGCGCTTAGCGCCCTTGCTCTCCTGCTCCTCCTCGTCGTCGCTGTCCTCCTCCTCGCTATCGTCCTCGCTCTCTGCCTGCTCCTCAGTCGGTGTCTGTTCCTGCTCCGACTTGCCGCCGTACGCGGCGTTCGCGAGCCGCTTGCGCTGCGCCATCACGAGCTCGCGCGCCTTGGCCTTCTTCGCGTCGGTCTTGCTCATGAACTGGCGCTGCTTCTTGCGCTGCGTGACCTTCTTGTCTTTCCACTGGCCGAACATCGAGCCCGACTTGCCCTTCTCCTGCTTCACCTTCTTGCGCTTGCCCTGGCCGCTCTCGTCGTCGGAATCGAACGCGCGCTTCGCGGACTTGGCCTCCTTCGGGTCGTAGTCATCCCACTGCTTGCGCTTCTTCTGCGCGGCCTTCGATCCCTTCTTGCCGCCGCCCGCGGACTTCTTCTTGCCGCCGCCGAATCCCTTGCGAGGCGCCATTTTCGCGTGCCGGTCGATGGATTCGTTGGTGTTGGCGGTCAAGCGTCGTTGGTGTTGGTGGCGGAATGATGGTCTACTGGCAACGCGCCATGATTGGATGGCGGGAGAAGGAGGTTCATTATGCGATTTGATTGGTTGAAATGAATTACGACATGGAGACGTCACAAAATACGTATTTGTGTTCAGCAGAAATGTGATACTGTAACTTACTGCCCATTCGAAATTTTGCAGCTACATTTCCCGAAATGCGTCCATAATATGTTACATATTACGTACCCATTGACACAAAATCCACTCACCCAGCGGGTCTCAATGGGCCACGACCTCGAGCAGTGGCTGGTACTGCACGGCGCGCTTGTGGACGGCCACACCGGCAGCCGCAACGGCCACGACCACCAGTCCGCCGAACGCGGCGGCGCCCAGCGGGCCGTGCTGCTCGTGGACGCGGGCCACGAGGCTCTGTGAGCCGGTCACAATGGAACCGCCACCGACATCAATGTCCCAGCCGAAGATCGCGATGACCGTGTGCTCGTTCGGCTCGTCGTCCCACGAGTTCCGGTTCATCGAGAGGATGAGGAACGTCGGCTCGCGCGGTGGCGCATCGCGCAGCTCGTACGTCTTGAACGCGTTCTCTGGCGCCGCCGTCACGCTCTGCGGCAGGAAGCGCGGGTCGTGGTCCTCACTATCATAGTCGTCCTCACTGTCGTCATCGTCGTCACTCCACCAGAACCAGCCGTGATGCTTGCGCTTTGAGCGCGGTGGGTGCGTTGGTCGCCGCGGGAGGCCGTCCGTGATGAGCTTGGGAGCGGCGCCGACGTACTGGACCTTGCCTTCGATCTCGTGCGGCACGAATAGCGTGTTGGATGTTTGCACGAGCACGCTCGCATAGCCCGACACCTTGAGCTTGGTGTCCACACACGCGATCGAGCCCGTTGCGACCTTGCCCATGCCCGAGACCGAAATCTTCTGCGACTCGCACGATCCGTCGCGCGAGATGGTCACGTCCCCGTCGCCGCTGATCCTGGACTCGAGCTTGAACGCGGTCACGGTGTCGGCCTGCAAGAACAGCGCGGCCTGGCCGCTGACCTGGCTGGACAGCGTGTTTTTCACGTCGACAGTGGTGGCCACGACGGCGACCGTGCCGTCGCCCGAGACCTTGGACGTGAGCGAGTCGCCCACCGAGAGGCTGGCAGCGCTAAACTGGATGGTGCCCGATCCAGAGATCTTCAGGTCGAGCGACTTGAGCGAGAAGTCGGTCGACGGCGCCGTCACGAACACGTCGGCGTCGCGCGAGATCGCCAGCTCGACCTCCGCCGAGCTGTTGGACGAGACCAACACGGCCTCGCTGATGTACACGCTGGACGAGGCGGTCGACTGGACCTTGGCCAGCGATTCCTTCTCGGCCACGTACACCTGCGTGAGGATGTACCCGTAGCCGCGAAAGTTGGTGTTTTTGAAGTGGACCTTGAGCTCGCCGTGGAGCTCGACGACTTCGATCTCGTCCAGCAGCTTGGTGCAGTTCCCGCTGATCATGACCTTGGCGAGAAGCTTTTCCTCGTCCGCCGCGGCGAGCGAGACGACGCCGCCCATCGAAGCGGCGGCATCAGCGCCGTTTCCAGCCTTCGTGGCGGTTGGCGATGGTGTCGATTCTTCCGTGGGCGCTGGCGTCGCGTCTGCGCCGTTCAGCGAAGCGTCGTAGTCGACAAACACGGGGCCAACGGCAGCGAGTCGAATGGCGTCGACAGGCGCCACGCCGGAGACCGTCCACACCTTGACAAACTCCTGGTGCTGGCCCAGCACCTCTTCTGGCTGGGTGGCGTTCGACGACGCGATGGTCCAGGCACTCGCGCACTGCGCGACGGCCGCCATGGCGGCCAGCGTCGCAAAAAGCTTCATGGTCGGCTGGGGAGGGCGTATGGTCGACTCGAGGCAGAGTGGGAAGTGATCGAACTGGTATCAAAGCTCGAGCGATCGAGGGCGGTCGATTCCCTGGGGACAAGCAGCTGAGGCCGTCAAGTCGTTTGGGGCACTGGCAAGATACGTTGATGAGGATGAAGTTGGAGTCTATTTAGTTGCATCAAGTGAGCTACATACAGTACCCGTAGCTATACAGAGCACTTACAGTAGTCAAGATACGTTCACCAACATTCCCATGAACTGCCCGCTCGGGAATGCTTGCGAAGTCCAACTCGAAGCGTTGGTCCGTACAGTACTGTACTGTACAGTACAGTGTCGTTGATGTTTATCAGAATGTTGGTAGCCACCGCAAGATCCACCGTCATTCCGCAGTTTCTGTCCTTGTCGTTCGTTAACCCATCATTCACCAATACATGCTCAGCACGTATGCGGCGCCTTTCCATACAGACTGAGTGTGTATGCGAGCTTAGCTGCATACAGAAACCTCGAAATTCTTGACTTTGGCTCGAGGGTCCCTGTTTGCGGAGTTTTTGTGTTGGTCGGGCATTTGCCGTTCTCGCCGATGCCGATGCACAGGGGTAGGGGTAGCATCTACGCTCAGTGTGGATGTTCCGCCGAGAGTTGTTCCAAATTTGGTTGGAGCTCAAACGCCATTAAGGTGCTAGAGACGGGTACATTTTGAGGCACATTACGATTTGCGCTCGTCCATTAGGGCCCATTAGGGCGAG
>JAADVV010000825.1:0-11937 GCA_023335905.1 Pythium pyrilobum
AGTATTCCCGAAAAGTAGGCACATAATTATCAATGGGACGTACCAGTCTCGAACTCGCCCCCAAAATTCACCACAGGTTCGCCATCACCGCTATTGTCTTCCGAGGCTGAGACATCGAGACCATGGTGCGAGCACACTGACTCAGCATGCTCCAAATCGTCGAAGCACAGTAGATCCGCGAGGTCGACCAGAAGATAAGGCTGGTTGCGATTCGCACGATTCAATCGTTCCAAAGCGAGAGAACGCATACTTGGGATGTAACGGAAGACGAGGCATGCTTGCAGGTACGTTGCCTCACGAAGTAGCTTGAAGAACTGGTAGTAATTCTGTGTGTGACGAGCAACAAACACTTGCATGGCGAATTTGACTTGAGCCGCTTCCCGCACCTGGGGTGCCAATCCCTTCACGAATTTCAGCACATCCGAACCGCGCCCATTGTCGAGTGTGCACAAAATGAAGTAACCACGAAACTCGGCTTCGAACGGGCTGAGGTATGCTGGGTCACCAAGCTTGCGACTTTCATCGTAGAGCTCATTCAACGACTTCAACGTCTGGCCAAGCTGCTCCATGTTCTGCTGTGCCACGAATGATGGCACTTCGCACAGCTCGTGCTCGCTGAGGATGTGGTACCTCGCAATGCGTTCGTGCACGTCGACAGCAATAGGGTGCACGCGACCACCAGCGCCTCGATAGTTTTGCAGCACGAAGTCCTTCCTAATCATCCGGAATCGGTCCCAGCAGAAGTTGTATAGCTCAATTAGCTCTGGTGTTCGCGGAGTGGCAAACCGAGGATCGGGTCCCAGCACTTCTCGGTCCATGATCTGCTGCTCGAGGTAAAGCTGGGTGAACCGCAGCACACCTAAAGGGCGCAGCTCGGAAGGGATATCAAGCTTGTGGTCGGCGGAGCTGCGCTGAAAGCGCTTCACGATCAACTCACGTTCTTGTCCAGGTTTGCCAGGGAAGCACTTCTCGAAGAGACTGAGCTCATCCACTCGGATGTGCAGTTCTCGCTCAGTTGGGCTGCACATGTCCACGCACGTGCCGTCGAGATTTTCCGCCGATGCGAGTTCGGCCTTGTTCTTTTGATCACCGATGGTTTGGCCAGCATTTTGGCCATGCGCTGGTGGGCTCGGACCGGGAGTCGGGGGAGGGCTGCTTTGAGGGGTTCCTCCACGTCCCATCTTTTTCTTCGGCTTCAGCGTGGACGCCATGCCGATTCCATCATCTTGAGTGATTGACGAACTTGCTGCATCACCGAACGCGATGTGAGCTGGTGTCTTCCTTCGCTGCTCACGGCCAAACGTTGTCCCACCTTCAAGTTGATGAGTTGCGAACGCAGAGTTGGCCCGCGCTGTCTCACCGTCAAATCTGGCCACAAATCCACCCATCTCTTCTGACCCATCTTGAAACCCTTGCTGCTGAAACGCATGGGAAGTTCGTTTCTCACGCGCGGGACGTGCACTTGGCGTGTTGTAGCCACCACCTGGCGCCTGAGGCACTCCGAACGCAGTTCGAGATGGAGCATTTGAACTCGATGCTGCAAACGGATTCTCAGCGGCAGGTGACGCGTCGTGGGGGAATGGTGAAGGCGCCGCATGGCCCATGCTGCGGCCGCCCGACTGCTGACCAAACGTTGTAGTCGCTGGTGAGAGACCTGGCGAAGTTTGTGGCGTGACAATACCACCCCGCCCCGGTTTTCTCGTAAACGTGCTTGAAGGAGGACTCGATGGAGGCAATGGGGGAATAAACGGTTCGTTCCCTGCTTGACCAAATGCCGTGCCTGGGGCTCGCGCTCCACGTCCGCCGAAGTCCGGCTTCCGACGAACGTTCGGCTGCGGCGCACCGACACCTCCGAATGTCGTCGCTCGACCACCGGCGCCACGACCGCTTGTGCGTCCTCCACCACGCGCTGCTTGTCCGAAGGAAGTCCCGCCAATGGGAAGAGGTGGCTGCACATCAAATCCCCCGTAAGACGCAGCGGGCGATGCGAACGGATTGTCGAAACCTCCACTTGCAGTGGATGCCCCGCCGCCACCGCCACCTCCACCATACGGGGCCGGCAGAGCTCCGCCGAATGCGTCGTCTTGATACGAATAAGTGTGACGCCCGCCACTCCGCCCACCGCCACGCGCTTGAGTTCTCCCACCGCGACTTGAGGAAGTGCCGAAGCGACCACCGGATCGGCCGCCAAACGACGTCCCGTACGAAGCATCATCTCCAAATCCGCTGCCACCATTATTGCCACGGCCACGGCCGCGGCCGCCTCCGCCGAAGTTCGTGCTGCCTTGGAACGGATTCGCTGGTGATCCTGATAGAACAGCGGAGTCAGCACACTCGCCTCGTGCGACTAAGCGAACTTCAGCTATCTTACCTTGAGCTACCGCGCCGAACGGATTCGGCGGCTGCGCTACCCCGAAGGAACCTGGAAAAACGCCACGAGCGTCGGTATGCCATCACTGTTGTATCGGCCGTGCGACCATTCTTCTACGCGCTCGGCACGGGCATTCAGACGGCACTAGCAAGCGAACGAGGAGTTCCCCAGACGCCACGCGCAGGTGTCTCCGCACGGCCCAGCCGTCCTGCCCATGGGTCTTCTTCCTACCAAAAAGACGAGCAAGTGGAGACCGAGTGCCTGACACAACGAAGAGTGGCGTCTTGCGGTCCGGCATATCGCCGCTCGCGCGCATCCTTCGCCGATCGAGCCAACGCACCCACATGCGCCACACCTTTCTCTACACAAATAACCTATCCCACGTACCATTCCCCCCGCCGAACATGGCGATATCCACGTCGCCGCGAGTCGCCTCCGCGCGTCGCCCTTGTCGTCGTTGCACTTGGGTTTCCCCTTGGAGATTTGGGGGCGGAAACCCTCACTCCCCCTCATGGCGTACCGGCTTGTACCTCTTAGGATGGTACATCGTACCGATCACCTGTTATCCCATGTGGGCCACGTAGATTCGGGTCGAGGCATTGTTATGCTAGGCATGGTTAGGGTTTCCCAGCGCAGCTGATTGGCCCGGGTCGGCCTCCCATAGTGAAGTCCAGTCAAGCCGAGGACTGGTTCTCACTGGCGTTGGGGAACCACCAATTCGTTGGAGCCGCTCGGGCAGCTTTGGTTCCCACACAGCGACCAATAATCTGCTCCAAGTTCCAAATTGGCACAACTTTCTGACGAAGGTATGGTGGCTCGAATATGTGCGCGCTCTCGTGGGCGAGGAGGAGGAGACGGAGGATGCGGCCGCGCGGCCGAGGCGCGAGTCAGGTGGACGATGGCCGCGCGGTCGCGGATCTTCGACGGACCTTCGCCTTGCGGGGGGACACAAACGCGCGAGAGAGAGAACCGACTGCTAATGGACGATGTGGTGTTGCAGTTGAAAAATGGTGAAGCACAACAACGTCATCCCGAACGGGCACTTCCACAAGGACTGGCAGCGTCGCATTAAGACGTGGTTCGACCAGGTAAGAGCGCTACTACTGCTACTACCTGGAGGAGACGGAGGGGCGGGGGAAGGAACGTCGAGATGACGAGTCGAGATGCGAGACACGAGTGTACCGAGGAAAACGTGGACAGTAAAGAGCGGTCGACGAGTGGATCCACGGACAGCACAACAAGCGAATGCATCTCGAGTGATACGAGTGGATTCTGCGCGCGAGACTTGCCGGGACAATCGCGACAGTGCGACCTTTGAGCGAGAAACCAATCCTGTCGTCGGCCGATCAACACACACAGAGAAACAGCTCCTTCTTCCTCGCCGATGATACGCGGTGCGAGACCGTCTGTCGCGTGACTCGTCAAGACACGTTTCCCCCTTCCTAAGACCCTCACGTCGACACCGCGACGACGCTGATCGCTCACGCTCGCTCGGGATTGTCTCTCTTTTTTAACAGGCCGCGAAGAAGAAGTCGCGCCGCCTGCGACGCAAGGAGAAGGCTGCCGCCATCGCCCCGCGCCCGGCTGCTGGTCTCCTTCGCCCGGCTGTCCACTGCCAGACCATCAAGTACGCCTCGAAGGTGCGCGCCGGCAAGGGTTTCACCCTTGAGGAGCTGAAGGAGGCTGGCATCAGCAAGAAGACGGCTCTCTCGATCGGTGTCTCGGTCGACTACCGTCGCACGAACAAGTCGGTGGAGTCGCTCCAGGCTAACGTGCAGCGCCTCAAGGCCTACAAGGCCAAGCTCGTTGTGTTCCCGCGCAAGAGCTTGAACAAGCCGAAGGCCGGTGACTCGGCTCCGGAGGAGACCAAGAACGCCGTCCAGTTCGCCGGCGCCATCCTCCCGATCAAGCGCACCGTGCTCAAGTCGGAGACGGGTGTGATCACGGACGAGATGAAGGAGGAGAGCGTCTTCGCCAAGCTCCGCGTGGCCCGCGCCGATGCCCGCATCGCCGGCAAGCAGAAGAAGCGCCTCGCCGACAAGGCTGCGGCCGAGAAGGCGTAAGCGCGTTGTGCCGAAGCGAGAGTTGTCATTAGGAACTTCTAACAACACCACAGCTCAATGAGGAACTACGATTGGGTCAAAGCCATGCCGAGTTCTTTTTTGTGTTGCGCGGTGCTGAAAAAGAAGTTGTGCCATTTCGATCACCACAAACCGGGTCCACCCTCCTTGTTCTCGTTTCCCTCTCTGGTTTGGTTTCGCATCGTTGCATGGGGTGGCGGGCACGACGAAGATGACCCACGCCAAGGCACGGTCGTACAGTACTACGTAGTAGTACACAACTTCATCGTTTCTTCACCTTCACCTTCATTCACTACTTCTACTCTGTACTACTACTATTAGTACTACGTAGTAGTACTGCCCTTCTCCGTCACGGCTCACGCGCGGCTCTCTCGGAGAAGCGGCTCGTGCTCCGTGCCGAGCTCGAGACCGGTGGGGCTCGCCGCCGACTTGGTGCCTGCGTGTGCCTTCTCAGGAAGCACGTACAGGAACGCCAGCACGAGAAGCTGGCAGCCTGCAGAGAAGAGCACGAGCACCCACAGGTGGTCCCAGTTCACAAGCTGCGTGATCGGGTCGGGCACGATGCCCAGCGCCGTGACGACGATCGAGCTGAAGATGCCCGACAAGACTCCGCCAAAGTCCATGAACGACAGGTATAACGCGTACGTGAGTCCGTGGACCTCGCGGTTCTCTGGGCAGTAGTACGTCGCGACTACGAGCAGCTGCAGCAACGCAAACTCGGCCGTGAACGACGTGATGAAGGATTCGATGGCCCCGAACGCGCAGATCGACACGGGCAGAGTCACCACCGGCGGCGTGAGCAGCAGTCGAGGCAGGCCAGCGAGCACGGAGCTTACTGTGGAGGCGAGGAACACATGGCGCACGTTGCGGCCGCTGCACACCTTCGCGTACATGATGCACGAGAGGAATCTGCCGACCATGCCCGCCAGCGACGAGTACTGGAGACACTCGGGCTGGTCCGCCAGCAGCGTGTACGTGTACTGGTACCAAACAGTGCCGTCGCTGGGCAACGCGCTACACAGACAGAAGAAAACCATTGTCGGCGCCACGGGGGCCATGATCTTGAACTTAGCCTTGGTGTCCTCCTTCAATGACGCCCAGCCTCTCCGGATCCCAACCACGAACGAAGCCCACCCAGTGGCTGGCACTGGCATCCCTTGAGGCTCACCAACAGGCTCCATTGCCACATACACCTTGCATGCTTCCTTGATACCCACTGCACACACAATGGCGCTAATCAATGGGAACACGGCCGTGAACGAGATGATGCTCTGCGGCGACAGCGTCTGGTCCTTGTACATGGGGATACCGACGAGCAGCGCGATGATGGACGCGATATTCTTCGCGCCATTCGACCACGACTGCACCTTCGCGCTGCTTGCGCTCGTCGCGTCGTCCGCTGCGAGATCCACGAGGAAGATGCCGAGCATGATCTGCGAAAAAGCCTCGAACACGGCGTCCATGACGCGCACGGCGAACGCGCCCGCGATCGACGAGACGTACGCGCCCGTGACGAAGAGCGAGGCGGCGGCGCCGATCTCACAGAGCACGATGTAGGACTTGCGGTGGTACCCGGCGATGGGGAAGTTGTCCGAGATGAGCCCGTAGAGTGGTTTGAGGTTCCAGGGGAAGAACGAGACCGAGTAGTAGAGCGTGGTCGTGGCCGGCGCCATGTGGATGACCTGGAAGAGCCACTTGCCGTACGCGGTCATGGGAAATGTCATGAAGAACGAGTGCAGGAAGTAGAGCGCCAGCAGCGCGTAGGGCACGCGCACGGCGGCGGGCGGCATAGCGTCCGATGGGCAGAGACGCTTCGGGTATGACGCACCGGTGGTACCCATTCAGCAGGCAAGCAACACGCGAGCAGATACATATGGGACAGAACAATATGAATGGCAGCCACGGTAAAGTGGCGGCTACGTTCCTGAAAGCCATCCAATTGGTTGATAATACGAAGTGAGATATGATTGGATGAAAAGTGAATGGAATAGAAGTGTTTGGATTGGATAAAACGGAGGCCCGAGCTCCTCGCGGAACTGCTGGACGCTGGAAACGGTGCCAGCAATTCGGCCCAAGCGCAATTGAAGCGGCAGCGAGTGACGGCGAAGTGGACTGCGGCGGAGAGAGAGAGAGAGAGAGAGAGAGACCATGGCGCAGGAGAAGCACTTCGATGTGGATGCCGCGGAGGAGTACGACGACGGCACGCGCGCCGTGACCTACGAGGGTGACACGCTGCGGTCGGACTCGGAGGATGATGCGACGGCGACGCTGACCTCGTCGCGCAAGCAGCGCCTCCAGGCGGGGTCGTTCAAGAAGACCAAGCAGGGCAAGGAGAAGGCGTCCATGCTGCGCGTCAAGAACTGGGATGCTGGTCTCATGGAGAGCGCCGAGTACGCCGGCAAGGTGGTCAAGCGTAAGGATATCGTCAGCGAGGACGAAGGCATGGCGTCGCCCGACGAAGACGCGATGGCCGAGTGGTCGGACGCAGAGCCGTTCGGCGAGTCGGATGAGGAAGACAAAGAAGCGGCCGTTGATGAAGGCGATGACGATGACGAGGAGGCTAGTGATATGGGCAGCAACGATGACGAGAGCGATGAGGATGAGGGCGAGCAGGACGCGGAGAAAATCATCCGCGGCTTCCAGAAGGAGGACTCGGCGCAGCTCATGGGCTCCAAGGACAGCGCCAAGCTCGTGGAGAAAGCCAACCACGTGCGCAACCAGAAGCTCATCTGGGAGCGGTGTCTGGAAATCCAGATCTACACGAAGCGGTTGATGACGACCTCAAAGACCGCCTCGACGGCCGAGGAGGATGCGGATGAAGACAAGAAGACTGAGCTCATCAAGCAGCTCTACTCGTGTATCGATGTCGTCTCTGAACTACAGGAAAAGCTGTGCAACTCGGACGAGCTGTCGGGCGAGCCACGCTTCGAAGACGACAGCAAGAAGCGCAAGCGCAGCGTCGATGATGCGTGGTCGCAGATCACCCAGGCGAACGAGGCGGTGCTGCCGCAGTACAACGAGATTCTCAACACATACTCCCGCAAGACCAACTTGGCCGGTGGCAGTCAGGCCAAGAAATTTAAGGCCGTGAACCAGGACATCCTCGCGCAGGTCGAGTCGGTGCTTGCGGATCCACAGCGCGTCAAGCGGAAAGCGCATGCACCTGTTGAGTCGACGACGGAGGCCGGCGAGAACGGCCACACGACCGCCGAGGAGGACGACTCGAGCGATCAGCTGGACGAACTGATGTACGACGACTCGGACTTCTACCAGCAGTTGCTCAAGGAGTTCATCGAGAGCGGCGGTGGCTCGCAGGATGCGCTCACCCGACGCACGCACCGCAAGAAGAAGAAGGTCGTGAACCGCAAGGCCAGCAAGGGCCGCGTGCTGCGGTACACGGTGCACCCCAAGCTCGAGAACTTTATGTTCCCGGAGCCGTACCCTGCCTCCGGGATGGACGTCGACGAGCTCTTCCGCTCGATCTTCGGCCAATCCCGCCAGGCATAACTTATGAGTTCATTCTGTGGCCACAATAGACCTTTGCTTTTTTCTTTTGGATTCTCGCTGTCTAGATCCCAAAAAGAATCGTTCCATTGAGTTCGATAACAGATCCACTTACAACACGTCGTCCTCATCCTCTTCTTCCTGTTGGCCATTGAGGTACTCCTCCCGCAGCTTCTTGCACTTGGCATCCACGGCGGCCATCCGGGCGTCATTCACGCCGTGCGCCCCAAGCTTCTTGACGATGCCGACGAGCTGGACGGCTTTCTCCGCCACGTGGATGACCGTGTGCGCACGGATCTTCTTCGCTCGTGTCGTTGAGTCCAGAATACGGAATTCCTCCTCTGCCAGGTCCAACGCGGCGTCCGACAGGACGGTGGACGCGTCAATGAGTTCGCTGCCGCGCTCTTCAAAGCGTTCCGGGATCCGGTTGTCGCGAAGCCGCTGGAGTTCCGCAGAGTATGATGCGTTCTTGAAAACCTTGTGCTTGAGCTTGACCGTATCCTTGAGCAACTGCGTGAACTTGTCAATGAGCTCGGCCTTGTTCTTGACCACCGACCGCAGCGTGATAGGCGCGTTCACAATCTGCGCGCGCTTGGCGATCAACTGGCCCGCGTCGCGCTCCAAGAACGACATACTCCACAAGCGGCCGTACGCCTTGCCCGCATCAAGCCGTTCCTGCTCGTCAAAGTACCAGTCTCGAGTATCCTTGTTTTTGATGAGCAATCTAAAGAGCAAAAACCATCAGAACTCGGATCATCACCCAACGCACTCGGCGGTTCCAGCACGTACCGCGCCGACCACGTTTGGACTGCGTCTGTACCGAGCGACAGTCCGAAACTCTCGAGCTTTGGGGCCACCTCGCCATAGAATCGAATAGCGTGCTCATCAGACGTGAGCTTCTCGTCGAGAACGATTCGGATGAGCTCGACAATCTCTGCGCGATGCTCGACCAGCTTCTTGTTGCTGTCCTTGCGTGCCTTCTTCTCAAGTTGCTCGATCATGCTCATGCCACCCACGCCCTTGGTCTGCTGTTGCTCATCACCGAAAATGTCGTCCAACGCACTTTCAGCGGCGGCAAGCTCCTTCGCCATTTGATCTTCCACGGTCGGGGGAGGCGCGCCGCTGCCACTGTCAAAGCTACCTCGCGCATTGATGCCGCCACCCACGGAAGCCTTGCCGGAGGAAACTACAACGCCAACTACAGATTCAGTACTAGCCAACAATGAGCGCGACCCAAACGGTTCGCACCTTGTGAGATGACTTGCTGGTGCTGCATCAGGATGCTAAAGAGCTGCTCCATCGAAATAGGACCAGACGGAATCGCACCCTCAACGGCAGCAGGAGGCTGCACACAAATAGGTATTGTCAACACACAAAGCATCAACAAGGTGCTTCCCCTGCCAGCGGTTCCACGTACCCCTGGGTCGTTTGGCGAGATGTCGTCGGGCCGGTCGAGGATTATCGGATCGATCTTCTCGGCCGACATCTTGAGCTTGATCTGCTCGTCGGGCATCCCCATTTGCTTGAGCTTGAAGAACTTCTTGTACTGCTCGTCATCTTTAATCAGGAGTGGCACGTACGGGGCCGACGACACTGGGGGCGACGGAAACATGCCGACGGGCATCGTGGGCATGCTCATGCGCAGCCCACTAGCAGACGTCGGCGAGTGACCTCCGTATCCCATCGTCGGCATGCTCATGCGGTCATTATACTGCGTCATGTCGGCATACAGTGGCGGCTATTGGGAAAGCACAGTCACCGTCAGTGCTCAGCATCACAACTAGTACATGGACTGGACAACGTACGCCTGGATCGTTCGGAGAGGCCTTGCCTGGGTTGTCGAGCAGATCCGGGTCGACACCGTCGGCCTCCATCTTGAGCTTGATCTGGTCGAGCGGCATGTTCATCTGCTTGAGCTTGTAGTACTTCTTGAATTTGGGGTCATCCTTGACGAGCATCGGTGTGTACGCACCCTCGGGAGCCTACATTCGAGTCGCAGTCAATATCTCCACAATTACCAGACCACCATTCATGCGTTCCACGCACCCCTGGGTCGTTCGGAGAGATCTCGTCCGGCGTGTCCAGCAGCGACGGGTTCACGCCATCGGCCTCCATCTTGCCGCGGATCTGGTCAATGGGCATTGACATATCCTTCAGCTTGAAGTACTTGCGGAACGCCTCGTCGTCCTTGACCAGCAGTGGCATGTACACAACGGCTTTCGTCGCGCGGATCGTGCTGCTCCCCGTCCCACCGGCCACACTGTTGCGCGTGGAGATCTCAATCGTTTGTGTCTTTCGTTCCAGCTCCTGGAGCTTCTTCTGGAGCTCTTTGATGTCATTGATCTTGACGTCCGAGAGCGCCGAGCCGGCGCGCTGCAGCGCCGGAGACGCGCCGTTTTTCGCCTTCTCGGCAGCCTCGGCGTCGCGCTGCGCCATGAGCTGCTGGATCTGGTTCTGCAGCTCGTCAATCGACTTATTGCTCGTCATCGACTCGGCCTTAGCCGACAGTTCTAACAGCTTCTTGATCTGCTTCGCCGTCAACCCCGGGATTTGGACGCCGGCAGGCGTGACAGCCGCGGTGTGCGCGCCAAGCGCCACGGATCCTCGCACGCTTCCACGGTGCGCCGACGACTTCGACGCCGAGCGGCGCAGCGCGCGGTCCTCGTCCGTCTCTGAGTCGCTCTCCTCCTCCGACGACTCCTCTTCGTCATCGCTCGGCTCGTTCTGCTCGCGCGCTGCACCACCACAACCGCATTACCCTATTAGATTTTTTTTGGTCATAGCAAGACTATCCATCATCGCGGACGAGCCGACGGACCATTGATGCAGTATCCCTTGTGAACCTTGAAATGGCGGCGCTTGCACAACTGAAGAGGGCAATCGCACACACACAAAACGCGTTCAGCCGTCCGTCTTCCCACTCACGTCACCTGTACACCACGCGGGCCGCACGCACCTCGCTGCAGTAGAACGCCGCGTGGCACGTCGTGCAGGGCAGCGTGGCGTGGGGCGTCGCGCAGTACGCGCAGTCCTCGCTGTGCGCGTGCACGCGGCCAAAGATGCCGCTCGCCAGGCGGTTCATGAGCTCGTCATCGCTGTCGCTGTCGGCCATCGTCTCTTCGTCTCTCTCTCTCTCTCTCTCTAACTCGCTTGTTTCTTCACCCGTCCCTCACGCACGCAGAGAATGCCCTGAAACATCCGCTCGTGGGTGGGCCGGTCCACCCAGCATCTCCCATTCAATATTTCTGTGAAACCCGTTTACGCGAACCCGTCGGGTGTGGTTGGACCTCAAGTTTGTACCAGATTCAGGTGGCGACGGGTTTGACGGGCGTCCACGCGCACGCGGGTCATGACCCATCATCGGTGGTCCTGTGTTGAAGTGACTGCTTGACGCGAACAATATTGGACACGCCCGACTGCGACATGTGTGGGCGATACAGCCCACCGGCCAACGCTGATTCGGAAGGCGCCGTCTGCAGCTGAGATGGCCGGACGAACTGCGTCCACGCACTGCTGCTGCTGCTGCTGCTGCTGATGATGATAATGGCCGACCAAGAAGAAGCGGTGTGACTGCTGCCGCGAGACATTCGCGTGACAGTACTGTACTACGTGGACATCCGCAGGCGGCACGGTCTCTGCTTCCTCCAGCACACGTGAGACTCGTGGGACTGTGTCAATGGTGCTGACTACATGTGTGGAGGGACTCCACACGAAAGCAAGCCAGACTGGCTGGCCTTCGATATCGTATCAGCCCAGAGTGCTACGGTACACTACTGTAAACTGCGGCTCGCGTGCTGTGGCGGGCAACCCCCCCCCCACTCGACTTGCAAGTGCTGCACTGCAATTCGTGTGCTCCGCCATCGCGAGTCGGGGAGAGCTGCAACCGACTACACTGTACCGTGGTATTATTGTCGATATGGCTCCTGAGTCCTGAGTCATGAGGAAAGGTCCGCAGTACCTTGGAGGCAGATGGGACTCGTC
>JAADVV010000826.1:0-11934 GCA_023335905.1 Pythium pyrilobum
AGGAATCGGGGCGTCGCGCCGCGGCTTCCAAACACGACGACTGGATTTCCCTTCCAGGACGGGAAATTTAGACTGGCAGAGGGTCCAGTGTGGGTAAATTACACTGGTGTGGGCGTTACTGTAGTGTACCGGTACCGGTACAGTACTACAGTAAGCACCAGATATCAGGCGTTTGCGAAAACATGACGAGCACGGGTTTGGTACTGGCTGCGGGCCAGTGACCCGATCTGACAGATAATCTGGGCCAGTGGCCCGGCCACAGATCTGGGATCCACAACTGGATTCCCCATCCCTTTTGAGCGTTACACAACAGTATTGTTGGGTTCGACTTCAACATGTATGAGGTCGCTCGAAGCAGAAGTTAGGTAATGTTGTGCGAAGGTGTCGCAAAGCTGCTTCACTTGCCGCCAGCTGGCACTGAGAAGGTCGAACTGGCCAAGTGCAACCAGCATGATGCGCTGCTCTCTCTCTCTCTCTCTCTCTCTCTCTCTCTCTCGATCCAGAGTGTGTGGACTCTGGTCCAGACTCTGGAATCCAGAGTCTGATAGATGGATCCCCTCTTGACCACCCATATGGATCACCGATACAGAACGAGAGATCCAGAGGAGTGAGACGCTCGCTCTATGATATGGGTAGAGCTCCGTGAGACGTCCGAGTCGGGTCCCCAGGGTACAGTACAGTGTATCTCACGCTGACTCACATGGAGACACCCCACTCCTTACGCGAGGTCTTAATAGAGGTGCCCTCTGGACAGCAGCGGCTCGGCCAGGTGGAGGCAGACTCGATCGCGTGACGTCGCTCCAATGCAGATCGCCGGTCTCAGCCAAAAAAGAGCTATTCAAGCTGCAAGCGCCGGTGTCTCAGAGGCTGAGTGACTGCGTAGACAGACAGACAGACAGAGACACGCAGGCACGCCTCGTGGCCGACCGCTCTGGGACTCGGCACTTCATCCGGATTCCGGTACTGTAGGCCCCCCACAACCCGTGAGGAGTCCATAAAAATGGCGGACGCAGCGGCCAACATCGCAATGGATGGCGGCCGCAGCCTCCAGACGCACCACCCTTCCATCCGCCCTGAATGGGCCAACCTCCACCAGATCCTCGCTCGTGACGTCTCCCAATGGCAGCCCTCCACTCATCTCGGTCTCGCTGGCCTCGGCAAGTCGTTTGATTTTATAACTATTTCTCCAGTGCACACTGTCAAGGAGATATCATTCTCGGACTGAGAAGAAAGAATCTTCGTATACTGAGATAAGTGACATTGATTCGATACTCCTCCTCACCGCACGTGGCGAAGCGAGATCTGCCACGCGCCGACGTCCCGCAGTGTCACGGGCGTGGCTTGGCAGGCAGTGAGGCCGAGCTGCTCGATCACGGCCGCCACGTCGTCATCATCGGTGTCGCTGCTATCGCAGTAGGCGAGCGACTCGCGCACCGTCCGACGAGGGAAAATGGCGGTTCATGCGGACGCACTTGGACTTGGGCAAGCGGCCGCCAAGAAACCGCAGCAGCAACAACTTGCGTGAGCCTGGCTGGACGAGCACGAGCGTCATCGTTCCGAGCCGAAGCGTGGCGGTGGCGGTGCGGCGTCGGGGAGGACCGAGCGGTTCACGGCCGGGAGGCCAGTGCCGGTCCCAGTACGCCACGAACAGCACCGGAAGCGTGTCGTCGCACCGCGTCACGACGTGGAAGTGCGTCCGGCACGCGGCGATCTGACCGCACGCGTTGGCATCGAATGCGCGGACGTTCGGCAGCATGCGCAGCCCGTCGCGGTCGACCACACGGTATGCTGCTGCGCCTGTTGTCTCGCCGCGCTGAAGGCGATGAATCGGTCACAGCAGACGGCTCGGCTCGTCCTTGGAGCCCGCGAGGACGGACGGGCCCCGCGTCGGGCAGGCCGGCTGCCTCGTGGCGCGTGTGGCGTGGCTGAGCCAGCGAGTCGCCACATCGCTCGGCGACGGCTTTGGCTCTTGCTTGGCTCTTGCTGCGCGCGGCGAAGGGAAAGCGAATCGATCGCGTCGTGTTGAATGTAGCTCCAGAACGGTCCCTCGTCTGCGTACCCGAGACCAAAGGGTCGACTGATGCGGTTACGCGAACGCCATCGCCGACACGGCGGTGACGTTGGTGTCGAGCAGCAACGGGTCGTTGAGGTGGAGCAGCCGCGGCGCCGCCGCGTCCACCGCGAGTCTCCGTGGCTGCTCTTGCTGCTGCTGCCGTGGGTCGTCCACGGCGGGCAGCAGCACGACGCGGAACGTGAGCACGCGAACGTTGGCGACGCGGCGCGGCGTCCTCGTGCCGGCGAGCGCGACCACGACCAGCCAGTCGGCCAGCGGCAGCACGAGCGTGTCGCCCAGGACCACAAAGCCCAGGCGCACGAGCTCGGCGGGAGCGAGCACGCCGTCGGGCGCATAGAGCGGCGCCTGCGCGCGCCCGAGCCCGGCGCTTTCGCTCGCGCGCACGCCGATGGCGCGCTCGATGGACGTCGCCGCTGGCGAGTCGGCGTGCCACGGGCGCGGCTGGAGCGGCGAGCTGCCGACCGCGAGCGGCAGCAAGTTCAGCGCGAGCACGCCGAGCTTGAGCGCGAAGAGCGACGCGACGTTGCCGTTGAGCCGCAGCGCCGCGCGCGTCGTGACCAATTCGAGCAGCGTGAGCGCTTCATACTCGTGCGCGGTCACGACCGACGGTACGCGGCCGTCAAAGCCCAGCAGCCCGCTGTTGCCGATCTGGAGCCGCGCGACGTGGAGCACGCAGACAAGCGCGACCGACGGCCCGAAGAGCGCGTCGCTCACGCGGCGCCGCAGCAGCTTGGCCGCGAGGTTGAGCAGGCTGAAGTAGACGAGGAAGAGCTCGGCGATGCCCGGGTAGATGGCGAACCAGGCCTCGGCGAAGGGCCGCTGCTCGCCCTCGAACTTGAGCCCCTCGCTGAAGAACGCCGCGAGCGCCGGCTTGAGCCGCGGCAGCAGCAGCAGCGGCAGCCACTCGAAGCTGCGCGCGTACGCGAGGCAGCCGACGCCGAGCGTCGCGGCGCCGCCACACGCGCGCAGCAGCGCCACCGACGCCGCGAGCCAGTGCACGAGCAGCAGCGCGCGACCGTCGAGTTGGAGATGAAGGTCGCGAAGTCGTAGATGCTAAAGACCGTGCGCTGCTGCACGGCCTCGTAGAGGAAGAGCCCGAAGCGCGAGCCGTTCGAGACCGCGACCGAGTTGTACCAGAGCTGCTGGTCGCGGCTCGCGAAGTGCGTGCCCACCACTCGGGGATCGCCGTGGGCCGGCACGGCGCTGCGTCGCGCGCGCAGTCGATCTCGACGCTCGCGCCGCTCGGGAGCACGTGGAAGTGGCGGCGCAGCAGTCCGTACGTGGCGTCACTCTGCTGCTGGGAGCTGATGATGTCCGCGTACCAGCGCATGCCCGTGGCGGCGTCCTCGAGCCAGCCGTTGCGCCAGCGGGAGGCTGCGGACGAGATCCCGAGCCACGCGGCCGTCTTACTCTCGCGCACGGCGCGGTCCACGCCCTCCATGGTCGCCCCGGGCGCGTCGCGCGCGTCGAACTGGCCGCTGAGGCGGAAGACGCAGGCGCTGCCGTCGCGCCCGGGCATGGCGTACCGCGCGTAGATGGCGTTGTCCCAGTACGGCAGGATGAGCACGGGCAGCGCGCTGGCGACGAGCCACGTCGTGTTGGAGAACACGCCGTCGACGACGCGCAGGCCGCCACGCACGTCGCGCGCACGGCGTCGAGCGTGGCCGCGAGCGTGTCTCACACGCGCTCGTACCGCGTGGCCACTTCGTCGCGCAGCGCGGCGGTCTCACGCGACACGACGCGGTAGCCGCCCACGGACGCGCCGCTGTCGTCCACGACGTGCGACCAGCGCGACGACGCCGCGAGCACGGCACTGAGCTGCAGCGGCCGGTAGAGTCGGCCCTGCAGCACGCACACGAGGCTGCGGTCGCTGTACGGCGCGTCGTTGAGGCCATCGATCGCGGACGCGCCGTCCGTCGGCGCGCGCCCGTAGCGCAGGTACTGGTCCGACGTGAGCGTGTTCCACACGATGCACGTGAACTGGGACGCGACGACCACGACAATGAGCGCCCATGAGGCCCAGTGGTTGACCGCGCGCAGCGCCTGGCGCGGCGTGATGCTCGGCGGCGCCTCGCGTCCGTGGCGCCGCCGCTCGGTCTCCAGGTGGCGCCGCAGCTCGCGTGTTTGCTGTAGCGCGAGCGCGGTCGTGACGCTCGGCAGCGTCGGTGCGGCGGTCGCCGTGCTCGGGGTGTGCGGGCCCGTGGACGCGGAGCCGCGGCGCAGGAACGGCATGATCGGGCGAGCGCGAGATACCACCGGAGGACCAGCGTGGCTGGGGCGCTTTCGTTCGGTGTGGTCTAACGCGCCAGGTTTAGCGAACGCCCTCGTGTGGAGGGGGGGAAGTCCTCTTCCACGCTGCGTGGGGGCTGCCCGCGGGCGGCATGCGATTGCGCTTGGGGGAGCGCGCACAGCAGACCACCGCCCCAATAGCAAGTCACGTCGGCGGGCTATTTCCTGGCCGCTCGGGTCTCCCCACGACTGGGCGATAGCGGATCTTGTCGATGGACCAGAACGCACATCAGAGCATCAGAGCATCAGAGTGGTCTGTTCTGGGCCGCGGGAGCACGTCGGGGTCGGCGCGCTGCTCGTGCCCATGGGCGTGCTGCAGGCCGTGGTCGAGGCGCAGCTCGAGAGGGCGCCCATAGCGGAGACCGTCGCAGCCGAAGGCTACCTGGCCGCTCTGGTCGCTCGTTTCGGACCGACTGCTGCACCCCAAATGGACGAACGAGCTGGTTTACCGGAGCGGCGTAGCCTTGATCTCCAACGGGCGCCGCCCGATGTGGAAATCGGTCGCCGCCGCCACGTTGAAACTCGCACGGCAGCCGAAACGGTTTTTGGTGGACAGACTGTCTCAGTAGATTTGGAAATGCCCTATGTGAGTATGTTTGGCGGTGACACCGCATTTAGGATCAAGAACGGATCGGGTAACTAAATGATTTAGCATGCAACTGGTGATTTCCAACTGGGTTAATAGTAACTGAAATAAGTTACTCTCCTGGCCTCAAGGCCGGGAGGTTATTTCGAGACCGCGCCGGTCTCGGTCGTGATCGCTTTCGCGTGCAGTGCACGCTGTCTGTTGTCGGCGACTGGCGACGCGAACTGAGTGCGTGGGCCCATCCTAGGCGGATGAACTGGCTGTCGCGGCGGCGGTGGCGCGTCGCCCCTACGCCGACTGCCGCCAGCGCCGCAGCTCGCGGTCCGCGGCGGATCCTGCTGCTCAGCGTCTACAACTTTGCGATCTGGCTGCTGCTCACGGTGGTGCTCTTCGCGCAGTTCTTTGGCGTCATTTGGAGCTCGGTGACGACCCGGTTCGAGGTTTTCTACGGCCAGCAGCTGACGCAGGGCAGGTTCGCCATCCCGGGATTCAACGACGAGCCGTACACGGACCGCGCTGTCGCCTGCGTGAGGCACGGCCAGTATTTCCGCCCCATGCAGCTGTCGCAGCTGCTCAAAAGCCACGCCAACGCGACAGCCACGACGAATGGCATTGACGGGTATCGCATGATCTCACGCGACAGCTTCACCATGGACGCGGCCAGCTTCCCGATCTACGAGCACCAGTGCAGCACGCTCCTGGCGACGCTCGACACGGTCTTGTCCGTGTGCACGACGCTCGGCTTCAACGTCACACGGGACGTGCTGCGCATTGTCGACGGCGTGGACAGCGACACGGTCGTGGTGCTGGACGCGGCGCTGCCCGTCTTCATGATTCCTGTCTGGGACAAAGGCTCGTTGTCGAGATACGTCGTCCCGGGCCTGGACGGCAGCGCTTGCGTGTTCCGCGGGAGCGGCACTTTCCAGAACGAGCTAGACGCCACGTCGGCACTGCTCATCGCCGTCCCGAGGGACGTACGAGAGAGAAAGACCCAGGAACTCTTGGGTGCCTACGGCGGCGTCTGGCGCAACGGCTGGTACGAAGACCTGGCGGCCAACACGCGGTGGTACGCCGACGTGCTGAGCTCGAAACCGGACGGCGAGTACGGCATCTTCGGGCGCCACTTCGAGCTGTTCGACGGAGGCCGCGAGCTGGACTGCGCGGCGCCTCCGCTCGGGTGTGGCGGCGGCACCTCGACGTGGTCGTGGGGCCGGCAGCTCAAGATGCAGCTCGGGTACGACTGGTTCCACTCGATCACGATCTCCAACGGCGCACGCTTCGGTCTCTTCGTGTTCAACGCCGACGTCGTGCAGGCCATCACGAGCCGCTACAGCCTCGAGAAGCTGATCGCCAACGCGACGTTCGTCGTGCTGCTCGCGCGCTGGCTCGTCGCGATGGCCGCGCTCGTCCGCGTCGACGCGATCGGCCTCGGCGCCGTGGCCAACGCGCGCTCGTTCCACGTGCTGCCCCTGCTGCTGCTGCCGCGGCTCAAGTCGTCGTTGGAAGGCTTCTGGGCCTCTGGCTGCCAGTTTGAGGGCGACGAGCGCGTGCTCGCCGAGGCGTGGTTCGAGATCTACCCGGCCATCGGCGAGGTGCTGCTGGTCTACTTCAGCCTGCTCAACACCGTCGCCAAGCTGCTGCGGCGCCGTGTGAGCGACGCGCTCTTCGGGCCCACGCTGCTCTTCTTCGGGCTGCTCCACCGCCTCCGCCTGGAGATCCAGGTCTCCGACCTGCTCGCCTACGGGCAGCGCATCTCCACGGTCATCACGGCCGACGAGGTCGACGCCGCGCGCCTCGTCGACTTCTTCACGACTGACGTGGCGTTCCGGCTCAATGGGGAAATCAGGTCGCTGTTCTACATCAAGGCCGCCGTGCTGGCGCTGAATCTGCTGCCGCTTCTCGTGGCCTCGCGTCGCACGACGGAGCCCGGAGGGGACGCCGCCGAGACGCTCGCCGTCGAGCGCGCGCTCGCGTTCTGCTTCAGCGGCAACGCCGGGCTCGGCTCCACTGCGAGTCCCTACGTCGAGACCGCACCCGACGAGTCGCCGACGACGCCGGCAACCAGTGGCGGTCGAGCCGTGCGGCCGTACGAGGTCGTGCGCGGCGGCTACGTCGTCGTCGCCGACGCCTCCTCGTCTGCGTCAGGCGTGCTGCTGTCGATGGACCACTGGTACTGGCTGCTCGCCGCGGCTCTGGGTCGACAAGCCGCACCGCTGACAGCGCGCGTCGTCGTGTTCGAGGTGGACGCCGCGGAGCACAAGAGCCGCCCAGGCGTGGATCCGCTCATGGTGGCCGTCGGCGATGAACAGGTCGCGCGGCTGTCCCCGTGGCGGGTTTCGGCGCGCGCGCTGCGATGAGACCCATTTCCATTCTACCGGTAATTGAATGATGCGCATTAAAATTGAAACACCCGTGTACGTCGTCTTAGCGCAGCGGCCGCAGCGAGATCTCCCAGGCGCCGACGCCCTGGAACCGCTCGTCCGTGACGCGGCACATCGTGGGCCGCTCGCTGACGCGCCACGCGTCACCATTCGCACCGTCCTCCGTGAGCGTGAACGTGACCATGCGCAGGTGCCGCATGGGCACGCCGAGCCGCCGCAGCGGCGCTGAGACCATGAACCAGAACCAGTCCTTCACGGACACGAGCGCGTCGCGGCCCAGCACGACGTACCCGGCGCGCGCCACCTCGTACGGCAGCACGGCCGATGCCGCGACCGCCTGGCGCGCGTGCGGAGACGAGTGGCCGACCTGCTTGGACGACGGGACCGGCGCCACGACGGGCACGACGCCCTCGAGCGCCTGCGACAGGTGCAAGGCGTTCGCAGGCACCGGTGGCTTCTTGGCCGTGGACGCCGCCGCCTGCTGGTACACGGCCGAGCGGCCGAGCCCGCCGCTGCAGGCGACGCGCAGCGCGAGCGCCTTCTCGGCGGCGCGCAGCACGACGCCCGCGCGCACGCGGCTGCGCGGACTCGTGTTGCTCGAGAAAAGCACAAACGGCACGACGTTGAGCACGACGAGCGCGACTTTGAGCGCGACGAGCGAGCCGAACGCGCCGCTCATGCGGTAGACGACGTCCGCGTCGACAAACTCGGCGAGCCGCATGCCTTCAAACTCGGACGACGACACGCGCGCCGTCACGCGGCCGCTCATCTCGAACCAGCCCGAGTTGACGATCGCGAACCGCAGCCGGTGGAGCAGGCAGAGCGACACCACGGTCGGCCCAAAGAGCACGTCGCTCACGCGGCGGCGCAGTATCTTGGCCACGAGGTTGAGCAGCGAGAAGACGAGCAGCGAGAACTCGACGATGCCCGGGTACATGACGAACCACGCCTCGCTGAGGCTCTTCTGGTCGCCCTCGAAGAAGCAGCCGACGCTGCACGCGACCGCCAGCAGCGTCTTCAGGCGCGGCAGCAGCATCACCGGCAGCACGTGGAACGACCGCACGCACGCGAGCGCGCCGACGCCGATGGTCTCACCCACGCGGTGGGTCGCGACCAGCGCGACGAGCCACCGGAACAGCAGCATGGCCATCGACAAGTTCGCGATCAGCATCTCGAGCCGGTAGACGCTGCCCACGTGCTGCGCGACGCGCGCCTCGTACAGGAAGAGACCGTCGCGGTTCGCGTCCATGACCGTGATCGACGTGACCCAGTGCGGCGCCTCGGTCGCGTAAAAATCCTTGCTCCAGTACACCTTAATCGGCGCCGGCAGGCACGCGTCCGTGTGGTTGCAGTCGCTCTCCGTGCCGCTCGCCGTGTCGAACTGGCGGTACGGAAGCCCGTACGCGTTCCCGCGCTGCGAGCTGACCACGTCCACGTACCAGCGAGAGGACGCGTCTTCGTACCAGCCGTGGCGCCACGCGCCGCCGGGTCTGCCGAGCCACTCGCTCGTCTTGGCCTCGCGCACGCTGCGGTCGACGCCGCCAAAGTGGGAAAACGAATGCGATGCGTCGTCGTATTTGCCCGAGAGGCGGAACACGCACGCGCGGCCGTCTTGGCTGGGGACCACGAAGCGAGCGTACGGCGAATTGTCCCAGAACGGCAGCACCAGCACGGGCAGCGTCGTGGGCAGCGCGACGACGTTCTCGCCCGTGACGACGCGCAGGAACTCGACGCCGCTCACGTTGTAGCCTAGCGAGCCGCAGGCCGCGACCACTTCGTCCAGCGTCGTCGCGATCTGGTCGCACGTGTTGGCGTACCGGTCGCGCGCCTGTGCGCTGATCGTCAGTACGTGACGTGGGAGCACGCGGTAGCCGTTCACAGAGGCGTTCGCGCTGGTGACGTCCGTCGCGGGGACCGCCGCGAGCAGCGAGCTGAGCTGCGTCGGCTTGTAGAGCCGCCCGATGAGGCTGCACACGATCGCGCGGTCCGTGAACGGCTCGTCGTTGGCGCTGCCCTTGACCGTGAACGTGCCGTCCTGCGGCGGCCGGCCGAAGAATATGTGCTGCTCGTCCTTGAGCGACTTCCACAGCAGTCCGAGCGGCTGGAGCAGCAGCATCAGCAGCACAAAGAGCCACAGCGACACGTTGTAGAGCCGATACGCAGTCGTCGTCCACTGGTGGCGACGACTTGCATCGCCGTGGTGGCCGCAGTGGTGCAGGGCCGCCGATCCGTGCTGCCCGTCACCATGGGCTGGCGTTCGATGGCGCATCACTGCTGCTGCTGCTGCTGCTGCTGCTGTTGCTCGATGGCGACGCGCGCAAGGCTCAATCCGCTGTGACTGAAAGCTCGCTGGCGGTTGACAAAGGGGCGCGCGTCGTTTCGTCTCCCTGCAGATACACGGCTGCAAAAACCGCTCGTCGTTAGGTCGTTAGTAGGTCCATCAATAGCGAGTGCCTCCCAACTCGCTCACGCGGCACTTATGCGGCGAGAGGTCGCAGAGCGGCGCCACAGCTCTCCGCCGACTTACCCCGCGACGGAGACCGCCTGGAAAGTGGCGACGCGGAAGAGAGCTGTGAGCGCCACCACGAGCTGCCGGTGACTGGGGAGACGACGGCCGCGAGCGAGACGGCGAGGCGATACTGGACCTGGCTTCTGGCCCTACCAGTCCGGTGACCGCAGGCGAAGCCAGCGCGCACGAGCTCGCTGATAGACAGGCGAGAGACCCAGTCCGCCGTTCCGAGCCCAAAGCGCCTGGCCTGCGTGGCGGCGAATCGGGCGTCGTGGCGCAGACACAGCGGGAGCAGCATTCACTCACGCGGCCTCGGCCCGCAAGTCGAGTCCGCTGAACAGCGAGGAGCATCCCGAACACTCGACGAGGACGACTCCATGCGGGCGGACGAGTACAGTAGCCCACCACTGGTGGAGAGAGAGAGTGTTGGAAACAGTATCAGGCTAGCCAAGCTTGATGGCTTTTTCTAGGCAACAGACACAAGGAGCAGTTGCCGGCAAGTCTGGTCGACACCCAACATCTCGATGTGAACTCGCAGGTTGAAGTGAGCGGTTCACAGGATCGCTCTGTTTGGCAGATGCATAATGAACATAGTTCGAAAAGACTACGAAGTGCTCAAGTGTCGTACTAGTACTTCTAACAGGGTTACTGAGCTCCAACTGCTTCGTCCCGCGTGGAAGGCTGCGGCTCCATCATGGAGAAGAAGTTGTACAGCAAGGACGGTGTGCCGATCAATTGGAACAGGAAGTACTGGCACGCCTACAAGATGATGCTGACGATGGCGCTGCAAGACATGGGCGACGATATCTGGAGCGTCACCTGCGGGAAGATCAGCGAGACTTACCTGATCGACGAAGGCAAGGTCAAGCTCGAGACGATTCAACGCAAGATCAAGAAGACCATCATGATGTCGCTTTCGGCGGACTTGGCTGAACTGTACCGTACAGAACCGACTGGTACGGCGCTGCTTGCAGCCCTCTGCACGCGATACGAGAACCGCACGAACCAAGTGGCGATGTTCCATGCTGTTCAACGACTGGAGGAAGAGCTGCGCAGCGCGAAGTACAACACGAACGATGACATTGAGGCCCATATCCGTAAGATGCGCAACAGAATGTACGAGTTGGCCAACTACGGACAAAGCATCACGTTTGCCACGATGATGATGTACGTGCTGCAGAGCTTACCGAGCGCAGTCAACGAATTCGCGATGGTCCAGACACAGAACTTCTGTGGGAACGCACCGGCGAAGAACCTGACCGAACTGGAAGAGCAGATCAGGACGGCGCACGCTCGCTACATGGCTCGTAAGTCGCAGATGAAGGGTGGAAGTGGCAACTCGAACAGCGGTTCGGCCACAATCAGCGTCACGAAGGCGACAACAAGGGATCCAGGGGCGGCTCAAATGAGAAGAAGGAGAGGATGGAGACACGGACCTACCACAACTGTGGTCAAGTTGGGCATCTGGTGAGGAACTGTCCTGAGTCAAAGAACGGCAAGGAGTCAAAAGGACAACAGCAACAACGTCCACGCGCCAACTTCACAACAGTGAATGACACATCCGTCGAGAACGGCACTGAGAGTCCAGTATCGCTGTCGGTGTCACCCGAGCCTTCCAGTGATGAGGAAGAAACTGTCGTTGACCCAATGCAACAGTTGGCTGAGCATGCCGCGGCCTACATAGCAAGCGTACCACCGAGACCCCCATCGCCTCAGCCACCTCACTACTGGTGTTTTGACACCGGGGCTAATGTTCACGTCACAAACGAGCGAGATGACTTCATCATCCTCAATCCAGCTCCAAGGGCATCGCAGATCAATCTCACGGGGATCTCAGCGTCACTTCGAGCTCCGATCGCTGGAATCGGTACGATCATCCTCGGATCGATGGTCGACGGTGAGAAGAACTGTTTTCTCTTGGAAGACGCGCTATATGTACCAGAAGCTGAGCACGGACTCTTTTCGCCGGGCAAGGCGATCCAGCATGGATTCGCTGTCGGCATGAACAATGATGGTGACTTCGTCGTGGAAAGAGAAGGTCACCTGCTGATCAAGGCAAAGTTCGGACAAGGAATGTGGGGATTCCACTCGTCAC
>JAADVV010000827.1:0-11933 GCA_023335905.1 Pythium pyrilobum
CCCCTCGCCATGCGCTGGGAGAGGTGCGGACTATTCACTGCAGTCCGCAATGACGCATGGTCTGTGAAGACCGTGAACGATCTATCTCCAAGGAGATAGACACGGAACTTGGCCAGGGCGTACTTCATGGCAAGGAGCCTCTTGTCATGGACCGGGTAGTTGCGCTCAGCTGGTTGAAGCTGGCGCGACTGGTAGCAGACAACGCGCTCGACGCCGTTGTCGTCCCACTGCATTATTGCGCAGCCGATTGCAAAGTCGCTGGCATCACAAACCACATGGAAGGGGTTGTCCTGGTCGGCGATCGCCAGCACTGGCGATCGCATCAAGCTCTCCTTGATTCCTTCGAAGGAACGCTAGCACTCAGCGTTCCATTCCCACCGCGTGTCTTTCTTCAGCAATCGAGAAAGAGCGACTGTAGTCGCGGGCGTACTTATGGAGGTACGCCGCGAGTCCAAGGAACCTCCACAGTCCGTTGACATCGACTGGTCCGGGTCAGTCTTTGATCGCCTTGATCGTTTCCGGATCAGGACGCACACCGCTCTTGCCGACTATGCAACCAAGAATGGGTATCTCGCTGGCCGCGAACATACACTTCTTCAGATTGCCGTACAGCTTGTGCTTGCGCATCAGCGCAAGTACTTGACGGACGTGGGATCGGTGGACTTCCACGTCGGACCGATCACTGTCTTCACGACTGTGGATGAACACATCGTCGAAGTAGCTCGATGCGAAGTCCCGCACCGGGCGCAATAGATGCGAAACGCATCTATTGGAAGTGGCTGGCGCATTACTGAGGCCCTGGGGCACAACCAGCCATTCCCAGAGCATGCCGCTCGGGGTGCTTACAACGGTGAACGGAATATCCCGTTCACGCATCAGGATCTGATAGAACCCATCTAACAGGTCGATGCTCGAAAAGACGGTGCTCTTGGCCATCCCATCTTTTCGCGGTATCGGCGTCTGAGCCGGTATCGTCGCCGCGTTCAGCGTGTTGAACGCGTGTAGTATCCGCCACCCTCCTGTGGCCTTGCGCACACAAAAGGTCAGAGAGCTGTGAGGTGAGGTGGTCTCCCTCACATGACCGGCCGCGATACGAGTCGCGAAGAACTCGTCGATCGCCTTGACTTGCTCACGAGTCTTCTTCATCAAGGGGACGACGATCATCATCGGAGACGTTGAGCTTCAGCTGCGCCGTAAGATGGCCGACGGTGCATTCGTTGAACAGCTCGTTTGGCTTGTCTTCGTCAGATACGCGCGATTCTTCTGCGCTTTCTGGACACTATCGTTTTGACGTCGTCGTTTCCTGCCTTGAGTATATCAGCACGGCAGTGCGCCTTGTTCTTAAAGGCTATTAACATTTTCCGCCGCGCCAGCAAGTCACGCTTGTTCTGAAGACTCTTCTTCAGTCGGACAGCACTTTGCGTTTGTTCTTGGACGGGACACTTTTGGTAACTGACCCTCCGCTAGCCGTGGGAGACAGCCATGATACGCCGAGGCTGCCGCTGCATAGTGTACGGGAGAATCGCTATGGGTTGGATCACGTGGAGCTGGAGGCTAGCTATCGGGCGGGAATTGGTGGCTGAGGGATACTGAGGTGATGCCGTCTACGGGTGCGGCAGTGTTCCATCGTCTTGGACACCTCTACTGCCTTTACTGCCTCCACTACCTCCGCCGCCTCCGCCGCCTTCGACCTCTTTGTCGTCCCCACCGTCTTCGCCTGATGGTGAGGCAGACTGCTCACCCAAAACTCTGGACACTTCGACAGCGTCGTGGGTGCACGGAATCAGCGGTGGACGGACGTGTCGTCCTTGAAAGTATACTGCAAACTTGCACAGCCTCAGATATTCACGTCGACCCATTCGTCCCTCATCTGGTGGAGGCGGATATGACTACTCCCCACAGCCGCAGCTGCTCGAGGTGAGCGTCGAGCATGACGGTGTTTACGAAGTCGCGTGGGAATTTCTTGGACAACGTCATGAGCAATGGGGGTGAGAAGGTCTGCAAGGTTGCTACGGCGCTTTGGACCCAGTTTGTCTTCGCCGTCCACCTTGGTTCGCCGTCGACGGTCATGGCCTCACAGAGAATTATCACGATGCCTGTGGTACACGCGATTATATTCCACTCTCCGCATTACCCGCTGAATGGCGAATTACCAGTAACGAGTCCGGCATGGAAAGGGGCCAAGGAAGGCTCGACTTGAGTCACGACCCCGCGATCATTTGTTTCGAAGCTAAGATTTGTGACGGTCAGAGCTGCCATCACACTGTTGGTGAGATTCATGTGTGAGCAGGGTTCTCGGCTGAGCCACCCCGATTATTCAAAAATGGAATAAACCACCAACCCACCCACCTGTGCCGAGACGAAAAGGGATGATGTTTAGAAACGGCAGCGTTATATGAGTCGCAGGGACTTATCATCTAGACCGATCATATCCCACCTAACCACGTACTCACCATCGTCTTCGACCTCTTCGTCGCTTTCATCTAGAAGCGCGTCGAGCTCCTCGAAAAAACATGCCTCGTCGCCGATCTCGTTCTTACCGTTAAAGTAGATATGCACGAGCTTCTCCACGCGCGCGTCGGCTAATCGGTTGCGTAACTTCGAGTGGACGTAGCGATGAGCCGAGAAGTTCCGCTCCGAAGCGGCACTCGAGCACGCTGCGGAGAACACGGTCAGGGCCTTCGTCCGCAGAAGAGGAAACGCATCAAGGCCGCGCCAGAAGACAAGCAGCGTTACCTTCCGCTCGCGAAGGAGCTTCACGACGCGCGCCTTAGCGTCGCGGATAACTTGCACGTGTGCGAAGAACCTGAGCAGCCCCGCCGTCAATTCTTCAGCTGCGTCTTCTCCGTGCGAGTGCACAATGAGGTCCTCCACCCCCTCACGGGTGGCCGGGTCCATGGACCGCCCAATAAAGCGCGGGTCCAGTAAATATGCGACCCCATGGGCATCTTCATAGGGAAAGTCGAACTTAGCCGAAACAATTCCGTCGAAGGATGCCTTTTCTGCCGACGTGAGCCCAACGTCCTTGACCATCGTTGGGAGGCGCAGGAACATGTCGTACACGACAGACGGGGCAGTGCCGTTGCGCTCAAAGCAACGTGAGAAGCGCGTCAGGATCTCGAGCAGCTTCTGAGCCCGCTCTAACTCCGGCACGAAACTGGCGCCGCACGAGGTCGTGGATGAAGCGACGCCTGGCCTTCTGCTCCTTGTCGGAGCCGACAAGAAACTCGCGACGAGATGCCATGGCGTGGGTGAAAGGTTCCGCGCCAAGAATAGACGCGAAGCACCGCTCGAGTGTACTCCATCGCGTCTCCACGGAGAGCGCGAGGTTGCCCCGCCCATTATGGCGAAGCTGTTCACGGAGGTCGTGGTGGAGCTGGTGGTTCTTTTTAAAGAACTTGACGAGCGTCTTGAATCCGGCGGCGAGATCGCGAAGCCACGGGATAGACGAACAGATGGCCTTGACCATCAAGTGCATTACATGAGCAGCGCAGCCGTGGAAGAACGTTCTTGGCAGCTGGTCTTCCACCAGGCGCCACATTGCTTTGTTGGCGGCTGTGTTGTCAGTCACAACAGCGCAGACGTCCAGGAAGGCGTACTTGGCGATGACGCGTCGTACATCGTCAGCCAGAAACTGGGCGTCATGACTAATGCTGGCCGTGTACACAGACTCCAAAAAGAACGTGTGTTCCCTGTTGAGAGCCATGTAGCTGATTACCGAACAGCCGTTCACGTCCGTCCACGCATCTGTGGTGATGGTGCACTTCTCTCCACCCAGCTCACGCTTCATACGGTCGATCGACGCTTCGTAGGCATGGTCGAGAAGCACGTTGCGCATCCCTTGCTGTGTGAGAAGTGGCGCCATGGGTGGAGGATGCGCAGCGCCGTCAGAAGCGACGGGTTTTCGATGCACGAGAACGACAGCCCGGCCTGGTAGACTCACTGCGCGAACGCGCGATGAAAGTCGACGCCGTGAGCCGCGAGAAGCGGTGAGAACATCATCGTGATCATGGCCGTCTTGAGGCGCTTGGTGCAGCGCTTCGTCATGTCGCACGCACACGCTCAACATGCGTGTCGCCGAGCGAGTGGATCGTCTTCTCGCACTTCTTGCACACCACCGTGTTGTCTTCAGCGAAGATGATCACGTCATCCCAGACGGCGTCGCGGGGACGGCCCGTGCTGCGTGGCGTAGAGACTACTGGAAGCTGCGAGATGATCGTAGGAAGCTGGGAGGTGGGCATTGGTCGTTTGGAGTTCACTTTCGAAGTGCTAGAGCTGTAGAATACGCGGGAACGCTGCATGACTGCAAAAGCAACGCAGCTATGGGTAGAGCGTTGAGGTCAGTCCTTTGAGTGGACGCGAGGCCTACTGGGCGCATGTAGCGCCAAAACAGGGCACAAGTTGCCCAAAACAACCCAATTGGGGCTACTGTTACGGCATTATAGCCAGATATAGGTCCTCAAAAGTGCCGAAAGTAAGACATATGACAAAATTGCATCACCCATAAAACCGAACACCCAAATTCTAAAACCCAGCAGTTTGTAATTACCCATCCGCGTGGTCTGTAAAAACTGGGTTCTGGCGAACCCTGTGTGTGAGTGGACCTGGAGGTGTGCATCTCCAACACTCCCCGTCACTGAACAGGTCCACCAGCCACACGACAGTGCTCTCGCGAAATCCAACATCCTCGGCAAAGTTGCCGCTGCACACGTGCTGGCGTTGCCCCTGCCTTTCAGTCTTCGAGGGCTTTCCTCGACCTCCTTGCTGGGTCGGTCGCGCCGGCGTCATCTTTGCCGCGGAGGCGGGTGCCACGCTGCATTCTCCTCCATCATTTGACAGTCTTCACGCATGGCGCTGCGATGACCTCAATCCAGAGGGCTTCCCACAAGTTTTCCCTCACTGGTTCTACACTCGCGCCCTCAACCTCGGCGCCATCCAGACACGTGTTGCTTGTGCCGACGCCCGCGCCACTTGCCACAATCAACAGAGCGGCTGTGCTCCCTCTGAGGTGGAGCCGTTCGCGCCCGACGCTCTCATTCTCGACGTATCGCATGAGCACGATTCCTCTGCTTCAGTCGACAATCCCGCTGCGAGCCGAAGTGGTCGTTGTCTGCCCTCTGGGCTCACCCCTTCTCACCGTGCCGTGCTGCTTCTGCAGGCTGCACACCTACTCCCGTCCATGCCGTTCCCTTCGGATGTCCTTGCCGTGCATGCGCCGTTATCTTGCGCTGCGGCCAACGTGCGTGTATGACGCGCACTCCCCGACCGGGGCCGCTGAACACGTCTCCTCCTCGGAGGTCCGGTTTCATTCGCCGCATCTTGGTCTCACATTGCCGACACCTCCGTATCACTGGTCCCAGCCGTCATCCGGACGTCAGGTCTGTCCTCCGAACCGCAGCCAGCGCCGAGCAGGGAAAGACTCGAGTTCTCACGCGCAGAATCGCACCACCAGCCGTTCTGGTGACCACATATCCGCAGCGACGGACACCACCGGACTCGCAACTCGACAGGGAGCGCAACAGGTCGTTGGGCTCATAACCTGTTAAGGCACCCCAGCACTGGATGGCTCATTTGGAAGTGAGAATGTGTGTTCCTGCTTTAATTTGATCCTGGCTTGTTTCCTACACGCTACATGGAGTCTATCAAGCAAAGCGCTGTGCCCTCCTACGCGGCTGGGCTACCCTGTCGATATTGATCGCGCTTTCCTTCGGCGGTAGATTTCCCCTGGAACTCCAGGGTGGAGGCGGAAGCGGGAGCAACGGACGCGACGTTGGAACCCGAGTACAGTGAGATAAAGCTACCTCGATATGACACTGATCTCCTGACACATAGAGTTGCGCGTTCTCTTAGTATGATGTATACCGCAACGAATGGCTGGCCCTATTTTGGTCGAAAGCGACAATCGTCGGCAACCGCGTTCCCTTTCATCCGCTGTCGGCGAGACGACAATTCAAGCACAGTAATACTTATGCATGGTTGGTATGTTTCGGCTACTTAACCCCCCACCGTCTGGATGTTGGACCTTCCAACATGTGGCTCTTTGAACATGTTGGAGCTCCAACATGTTTTGATCCTTAGATTAGGATTTGGCTCAGATTTTTTTTCAATACTGAAAGTAAGTGACTTCACGAAAAAAATCGTCTCTACCCATCAAATCGTTCCACTGTGCGTACAGGGCTAGGTGCGCGCAGATGAGCCTCCTTGTACAAGAGCTGGGACGGGGGGATGGGTGAGAAGGTTGTGTGTTTTGTTTGGGTGGTGGGTGGGTGGAGCTCATACCGCCTCACGTTCCTGCCCTCCGCCGCGTGTCGGAGCCGCTCATTCTTCGATTTTGGGCTCCGACCACCCAGATCCCCCCACAATGGTCACTCGAGCCCAGAAGCTGCGCGAGGCGAGGGAGGCAAGCCCCCACCACCCCAGCGCCAACAAACGGTCACCGTGCGCATGCCCACGCCGCCGCGCCCCCTGGCTCCCATTCTCCCGCTGGCACGCCCGCTCCCGCCAATCGACCCCAACCTAACGGCGATGGGCATATTCCAGCCTGAGCTCGCGGCTGCAGCTGGTGCGCCGATCCCGTCGTCGTCGCCAGAGATCCAGAGAGCGACAGCCGAGGACGAGAGCGAGAGTATGGAGGCCGGCGGGAACCAGTTGGACGAGGAGGGCCAGAATGATGATGAGGCGATCGTGGAGGTGGAGGTGGACGAGGACGAGGACGAGAGGGACCAGGAGGATGACGATAAGTATGAAGAGGGGGAGGACCAGAGCGATGACGAGCCGTATGAGGAGGAAGCCGGCGAGAAGGAGGAGGAAGCCAGCGAGGTGGAGGACGAAGCCGGTGAGGAGGAGGTGGTCGACAGAGTCATCTCCATCCAGGAGCCTGCCGTCGACGTGAATGTCGTGGCTGCGCAAGCTGACCTCCTCCCGGACGTGTATGGATTCGGAGGACGAATCGGAGTCAGAGACGGAGGCGGACTCGTACGTGGACCCAGACGCCACTCTCACAGACATCCAGTACGAGTCCGACGAGTCGGATGACGAGACGCTGATAAATGCAATTCCAGTGGGGGATCTGCCCGAGACCGAGCACTCTGCGGCCAGCCGTGACGTAGATGGCCTTCGGGTCATGGCCGTGGGGGGCTGGGAGACAGGTAAGAACCTCCATTGTGTGCGGTACGCCGGTGCCCATCATGTTGGATAAAAGCGTCAACAAGAAATATTCTGAAACTGACTATACTTTGTTATTCCTATAGACCCCGAGAACTGTCCAGTTCGAGGCGAATATCCGGGGCTGTACGATGGTCAGCATGGGCCATCGCGCAGCGCGATGGCGGCCGCTGCGGAGTCGCCTCTGGCGCTGTTCTTTTATTTCCTTCCAAAAAAGCTTTGGGACAAGATCACGCGAGAGACAAACGAATATACACAATGCAGCAGCTGCCCGTTCGTGTCGATAGCATCTACGTGAAGCAGAGAGCAAACAGGCGCCAGAAACAGCCAGAGAGAAAGAGCGAAATCCGCGCGCGACTGGCCGCTGAGGACGCTTTCGAGACCCACGAGATCCTGCGTTTGGTGGGGCTCATGATCGCGAGGATGTTGTGCCCCCACAAGCAGGATTTTTCACGACACTGGGTCCCCGTTGCTACTGGTGCCGTACCAGCAGGCACTTTCGGTCACGTCCTCTCGCTGAACCGGTTCAAGGCGTTGATGCGCAGCCTCCATTTCACGAACAACAGAGACGCCCGCGCCAAGACTGACCGGGCATGGAAGATACGCAGCGTTGTTGATTGCTTGCAGGCAACATTCAAGCGTGGCTCAAACGTGCCCCCGTGCTCTCATTTGATGAGGCTATGCTCCCGTCACGATCGCGCTACAATCCGACGCGTCAGTATCTAGCCACACAAGTGAGGGACCAAGCTTTTCGTTAGGTGCTGTGCGATTACCGCCTACTGCCTCAGGTATGTGGGCTGCGTTTTGTTTTTTTCCTAAGTTTTTACATGTTGGAGCTTCCAACCTGTGAGTGCTAACTGCGCCTCGTATGTTGACGCCTCCTACAGAATCGAAGTCTACTGCGGGAAGAAGCAGCACCTCGGCGCCACCCCACTGGACAACCACTCAGGTGCAGCTGCTGTTCTCCGGAACATGAACTGTGTGTTTCCCGTGGTCAGTGACGAGTGGCGTGTCGCCGTCACTGACCGCTTCTACACGTCTGTGCAGCTCGCGCTTCAGCTCCTCCACCGCCACATGTACACGGTCGGCACGGTGCAGCTGAACCGACTCGGGTTGTGCCAGGCGGTGGTGGAGACGAAAAAGACCAAGAAGAAGGACCTCGTTCGCGGGAGTGTCGTCGCCGCCGTCGCCAAGGACCATCCATCCATGACAATGCTGTCATCGGTGGATAAAAAGCCTGTGTTCGTTCTCTCCACGGGCGGCAGCCTTGAGACACAACAGATCTGTACGTATCCCTACCTTGCTGCTATCAACTACTTTTCTAACTTTATATTATGTGTTAGATCGCAGAGTCCCTGGAGGCGAACGAGTGCTGGTGCCCGCGCCGAAGTGTGTCGTGGACTATCAGCGCTGGATGGGCGGCGTCGATGTCCACGACCAACTTCGGCTGCAGCGCTACTCCATCCAGCTCTCGTTCGTCTTCAAGAAGTACTACAAGTCTTTGTTCGTGGGCCTTCTCGACATCGCGCTTGTGAACGCGTATATCGTGTGGAAGGCCCACGCCAAATCTCAAGGTCAGAAGGCCCCCGCTCATGACGTGTTTCTGGAGACGCTCCAGCAGCAGCTTGTCGTTCTCAAGCCGTGCGATCTCGCCGCCATGGATGTGAGTCCCCTTTGCCGCCCTTCTCCAACATGCTGGGTGTGCATGTGCCCCACACGATGGAGGTGCTAACTTTGGTGTACTTCATGGTTTGTACGACGATTTCGTGTCGCCTCGCCCTGTCGGCATGCCGCGCCACACAACTCGCGCTGGCCACAGCATGGCCGAGTGTCCGGACTTCTACACAGCGCCGGATGGCAAGCGAAAGCGTCAGCACCGTGCGTGCAAGGTCTGCTCGCTCCTGCAGCCGAAGGACACCAAAGTCAAGCGCAAGAACACCAAGTGGTACTGCGATGCATGCTCGGAAGGCGACAAGAGGTACGTGTATTTGCTGTTAGCATATTTACTCATCTTACTCACAGTGCGCTTGTGCTAGACTCCACCTCTGTCATGTCGCGCGCCACTCGCAGTACGGCGACTCGGCGACGTGCTTCCAGATCTGGCACGATCTGTGGGAATGCGGCTCCGAGTTGCCTGCGCTGACCAAGAACAAGAAGATCCAGATGCGCAAGCCAGGCAAGAAGCGTGCCCGCCGCATCTTTGAGGAAGATGACGTGGATGAGGCCACGAACTAGGATGTCTCATGGATGATTGCATGAATATATTGACCCTTCTTTGCCACTTTTCTCTAGTTACGGTCGACGGACACCGACTTTGATCCCCCACAGTGATATCACTGATAAGAGGGTCATGTCCACATGTCAGACCTGCTGGCTTGAACGGACAAGCCGAGCCTCACAAAACAGACACCTCCAACATGTAAACCAGATTTGGCAGGTGGGGGCTAGGTTTTTATTTGTTGCCTGTCCCATGTAACATGCTAGGAGTTCCAACCTATACAAATTCCTACATACACCACATGTTGGAAGGGCTTACATGTTCGGTTTCCAAATGGTGTGGTAGTATGTGCGAACAGTGGGGGGTTAAATTGTCCTGCGGGTTAGACAGTAGGGTTGTTTTTCTCCAATAACTCCGGGGTAGGGGTGTCGCTTCGCGGCGACACCACCGAGTCCCCGGTGTCGAGAGAACCCACTACAATACAAGACTCGTGCCCAAAACGCAAAGGCTGTCGTGATGTCGTCGTCCCATTCAATGAAGGAGAGCAGTGACAGTGACTCGTACGATACGGTCGCACTCAGCGATCAACAGGACACTCCTTCGTCGTCTCCTGGCAGTTTCGTCGCGATGCCATCATCGGCGGTGATCGCGCCAGCTCCAGCCGATTCGCTTGCCACATTTGGCGCTCCTGCGCCTGATGGCCTTGCCGCAGCTGCTGTTGATGCTGCGGCAAGGCCATCAGGCGCAGCAGCGCCAAATGTGGCAAGCGAATCGGCACCATCAAGCGAGGGGGATGAAGGTATAGCGACATCAACGGCGAGATCTTCACCGACAGATGGCGCAGTGGCACGCTATTACAGACAACAAGGCTCGTCAGCTACACAAGCAAGGCGAGTCTCGGCTCGAGTGGAAGGGGATACGGCAGGACCAACTACGCGTGCCTATGCAGGGCCAGCCGCAGCAGTATCACCAGTACGAGCGTCAGATCCAAGGTCAGTGTCACTGTTTGCGCAAGTCCGAAGCTCCACGACAGTAGCAGCCGCGCGAGTAACGGCACAAGCCTCGGTGCTTGTTACAGCGGAACCAGCAGATGTGGCACCTCCAGCAACTCCAGCTGAACGATCTCATCAACACGACCAGGTGGAGTACGGCCACCAGTAGCAGCGCAATTGTCAGCAGTAATAGCATCGGCACCGCTGGGGGGTCCGGGCTTAGCGTCTGTGGGCCAGCTCATTACTTAATCCAGAAATACGATTGCTGCTGGTGTGAAACTGAACCACGTCAAAGTTTCCCTTGCCCCATTTACATTGTTGCATGCAGTAGAAAGCGGTGAGCAAAGATATGTGGTGGCAGGTCGACAAACCAGAGGATTGCGGGTTCGCGACGACAGTTGTACGACAGTACTGAGCTCACGATGAGCGAAGCTGATCCGTACAAGAATCATGAATACTACCTTCAGTCTTTTTCCGGTGGCGACTGTTAAAGTTCACGCCGAAAGGCGCCCATAAAAGTGTCAACAAGGACAAGTTGGCGCGGCAGTGGCAAGTATTTTGCGCATATCCCACCACGGCGACTAGCGCGATACCGGCGTTACGGATCGCCTTCAACGACACCGACACTGGCCGCCGATGTATACTTCATGCATACTGTCTCCTGGAAATCATTCCGTGCGCTGTTGTCAGTCATTGCACGCGCTGCACGCCTTCAAACAGGCGGTTCAACCCCCGATTTCGGCTGCATCCAGAATACCGACGGCTGAGCACAGCGCAGCGAAGCACAATCAGCATTGTGACGGACACAATCCAACCCCACGGGACCAGTGACATGCTGACGCAAACACGCGTGAATGAACTCACCTTTGCTGTCGCAATGCTACGAGACGAAGTCGACCACCATACAGTGTGCAAAATTATAGTCGCACACCCGATTTGGTCGTCTTTATAACCGAGACGCGTGGTCAGAGACGTTTGAGGCTGCAAAACGATTACAAACTTGAATTCTAGCTCATGCATAAAACAGAATCCACAAAGGAGAAATATCGAAATCACAATCCCGTTTTTCAGTTTCAGCCTGTATGCAAATATATTTAGACGCACTACACAACGAGAAGCTAGTAGTCGATAGGAGCACCACAACCTGTGCCATACGAGTCGGCATGCTCTCGACGAGTGCCTGGATGTAGCTGGTTTCGATATCCTCCCAGCTGGCAATGATCTGGCGCTTCAAATCCGCCTTCGACTGGAACTGGCGTCCATCTTGATACACAGCACGCGGTAGCTGACCCCAAACATTCTCGATGATGTTCAAGTCGGGGCTCTTGGACGGCCACGATAGCGTATCTACCTCCTCTCCTTTCGAAACGCTGTCGTCAGTTTTGCCGAGTGAATAGACGTGTTGTCGTGCTGAAAAACGGGGTCGAGAATGCCATGCTCGGCGGACAAGCTTTTCAAAAACGGCAGCATGGACTTGGAGAGCATCTGCGTGAAGTGGACAGCAGTTTGCTTGCCCTCGAGGATCACAATCTCAGTGGTGGCGGCGCAGCGACGGTGCC